>MU277675.1:0-105181 GCA_022385805.1 Pilatotrama ljubarskyi
CGCGGGTTCAGAGGAGTCGGAGCAGGGGCTTGGGTAGGGTCGGGGAAACCGAGAAGTGGAGCTCCGGGCAGGCGGGACGGGCCCGCCACCGGAGATCCGACTTGCGACTCGGCCAGGGGGGATTGAGTGGAAACGTCAAGGATGTTCTGGGAACCCGCGGGACGCGTAGGAGTGACGGGGGTGGAGTTCTGGGTCGAGACCCGAATACGGCGTGCAGTGAATCCGGACCAAGCACCTTCGGGTTCCGTGGACATGACGAGACCCTCAGTGTGAGTTCGGACACACTGTTAGGACGCGTGCCGTAGTCGGCGAGCGGACGGAGTATCGGAGTTCCGGAGTTCCGGACGGAGTCCGGCTACGACACGGGGGGTGGGGACTTCGGCGAAGTTATTAACAACGCCCTGAGCGATCTCGTCTAGTGTCCCCTATTTACAAGAGGGCACCGACAAGGAGGCGGGGGAGGGACGGAGTTCCGACGGAGTTACGGAAAGGAAGGGGAGTGGATTGCGGATAAGTACGGAGGAATCCGAGAGTAAGCCGGTAAGTAACGCGGTAACAACGAGGTGTCCGAACTGAGGCAAATGCTACTACCAGCTCGGCTATTTATACTAAGTGACCCCGACAGATAAGGAAGGGCCCTACGTCATAGTCGTCGGAGTTCCACGAACTCCGAGGCCTAGTGACGCAAGGTAAGGGAAGGGATAAACTGATAAGAAGAGATATGACGTCAACGAAGAAAAAGCGCGAAGACTACTAAGGAAGGAAAGCACGGACGTCCGAGGAAGTCCCGTCCGGAACTCCTGCCGGAGTCCCGGCAGAGGTCACGTTCCCTGGTGGCACGGGTCGTGACAGGACGAGCTCGACAGGAACGCCACGGCACTCCCACTTCCCCTGTCCCGGAAGGCGGAAGTGGGTGTCGAGATGCCTCTCCATGTCGTAAGTACGATTACTCCGTTGTACGTCTCCGCAGACGGGGCAGTCGATGGCCCACCGGCCGTCACTAGTCCTCCGTGGTCGAGGGACACCAGGCTTGATACCGACATACTGTTCAACGCGGCTCCTGAGCGTCCGTTTGCCCGACGTTGTCTTTGTGCGCTTGATGTCCCAGGGCCAACGTACAAAGGCGGGTGGACCGTACACAGGCTCGGAGGGATGGGGAGGAGGAGGCGGGAAGGTAATAGAGTGAGCGGCTAGACCGCTCACCGGGTCAATGCGTGTTGCTGACGAAGTTGGAGAACTTCGAGGGTACGACTCAGACTGTGCGGAGAATTTGGTCACGTTGAGCACGCGCATACGTATTATAGTAGGAGAACAGCGCGCAGCCAAAGGTTTTGCCAAACAGACGACTCGAAGACAGCGTGGAGGCAGTGGGACATGGCGCTCAGTGTCGGAGAGGCCAAGTTGCGACGTGAGGGAGCCCGATCATCATCAAGCTGGTCGACTGAGAATATCACAGCGCCGATGCGCATGCAAAGCGCGTCGCGTCACAGATCACGTGGTCGCGTGTTCGAAGGACAGCTCAGCAAGGCCGCGAGCTCTAGCACAGGGCCTAGTGTCGTCACATCATGTTTCTGGAACGGTGGCAAGACCGTAGGACTATGGCTCCTTAATGGAAACAAACACAACATTAGAGCGGCCTGGATAGAGATATTGATTTCAAAGTGAGTACAGAACAGTACAGAGCTACGTTACCATCGCGAGCTTCCGAGTTAGCAAACATAAAGCGAGGAGCCAAGGTACAGTAGACGAGGCACATTCGTCCGTAGTAACCGAGAGAGAGGTCGAGAGAGAACATACGATGCAGCCAGGACACCCCTAAGTGTCCAACATAAATACAAAACCACGAAGAGATGTGTCGCAAGACAGCATACCCCCTTACTCAACTTTCCTCTTCCTAACCGCTCTCCACGAGATCGCCAAGCAACAGCCTCGGCGAACGTGCCTCCAGAAAGACGACTCTCTCGTATATCTCTTCCCACACCCGCCCACATACTCGCCATCCTCATACGACCGAATCTCCCGCAACCCCTTCGGGAGGGCGCGGAAGAGCTCTTCGTGAACGAGCTCGACAGGAACGCCACGGCACTCCCACTTCCCCTGTCCCGGAAGGCGGAAATGGGTGTCGAGATGCCTCTCCATGTCGTAAGTACGATTACTCCGTTGTACGGCTCCGCAGACGGGGCAGTCGATGGCCCACCGGCCGTCGCTAGTCCTCCGCGGTCGAGGGACACCAGGCTTGATACCGACATACTTTTCAACGCGGCTCCTGAGCGTCCGTTTGCCCGACGTTGTCTTTGTGCGCTTGATGTCCCAGGCCCAACGTACAAAGGCGGGTGGACCGTACACGGGCTCGGAGGGATGGGGAGGAGGAGGCGGGAAGGTAATAGAGTGAGCGGCGGCAGCAGGATTCGATGCACCCAGAGCGTCGCACAGGGAGAGTCTGGAAGGCAGCGTGGAGGGAGTCGGAGAGGAGACAGGGCCAGTGGTGATATCGGTGGACGCCTCCGTTGTCGGAGGGATAGCTGCGCGTGGAACTCCGGCCCACGCATAGATTGGCGAGTGGCTGAACGCGGGCGGTAAAGAGTGGGCGAGACTGGTAGAGGCATGTCCAGGTCAGACACGAGAAGTTGTACTTCAGCGACAGATGATACGTACAAATCCGTGGCGAGACCGCTGCCAGGGAGCATACGCGGCATGGTATAGAAGGCGCCGAAGGGCGCGACCGACAGAGGCTGAGCGGGGAGCGGGTGGAGCAGCGGGTCTGCAGGAGAAGCAGTCATGCTGGCTGGGGGATCGACGGCAGCAGTGAACTGTCCGTCCATCCGGCGCTGGCGCTGTCCATTAACAGCGAGGTCGTCGATGCTGAGGAAGACGGAGGAGATCGGGAAATTCATGTCGACCACGGGGGAAACGAATCTGAGAAGCACGAAGGTCGGCGAGGGCGTCGGGTACGTCGAGGGGTTGAGGAGAGATAGGGGGCGCGAGACGCACCTATATACGCTGCCATTCCTTTGTCCCAGCAGGCAGATCGCCAGGGTGCAACACAGTGAGAGAGGCAGCCGCAGGACATGGGGGAAGGACGGCGGGACATAGCTCCCTTTGTCTTCTACTCGAGTGTGGCCGACGCTGTCAGGGCGCCTGTGGACCTTGGGAAAAGGGTGTCCACGGCACCACAGTGCATCCCTCGAGATCTTGTGTGTGGTGCGTCGTCAACATGAGGCTAGAAGTCGATCGCAAGGGACATCGATGGGAGGCCGCACCTGTGCATGTCCTAGACAAGACCGCCGAAACGGGTAGGTAGCGGTCACCCCTTCTTGTCAGGCGCAGAGATGTCACAACGCGCCCGAAGGCTGCCGAGCCTCGTCGTCGTCGTACGTAGCTGCATCCGCCGTGGCATCCTGCAACTCAAGTACCCATAGCCGAACGACGTACAGTAGAAGCACGGCGATAGCGGAAATGAAAAGGGTCGGTGCTGTGCTCCTCATACATATACTTCGGCTATCTGGATCTTCTCCAAGATGCGTTCGCGGCATGCGCAAAGGCACCGCGACCCCGGAGCGATGCGTCCGGATGCAGAGATATCAACGCAAGCGGCTCGAGCATGTCAAGTGTGAACTGCTCCTTTGTCCTCAAGCATCCTCTTAAGGGATACACGAGGTGACAGTTGCGCGGTGCGAGATTGCCACGTTCTCTGGCCCATGCTTATCGAAGGAACCTGGAGTGGCACACCTCGTCGGGCGCGCCGCGTCAAGTCAACCGCGGATGGACGTCATCTCTGGGTGCCATATTGTGCGATAAACCGCAGGAATGCATGCATAGCCGTGCTCGCGGGTGCAGAGTTTCCACAGTGATGATGCAAAGGAAGGCTGGAGTTGATAGATTTCGCATTATTTCGTCTCAATCATCGAGTAACGTTGAGTCTCGGCCCCGGCCCTCGAGAGGAAAGCCAGTAGTACTACTAGTGGTGTACTGTAATCTGCATGTTGGCCCAGATTAGAGATGAATCGCGCAAGGAAGTGGCAAGACACTTACACATATAATATACCGGGGATATCGAGGCCTTCCCAACAATCGAGGACACAACCGTGCTGTGGGCTGAACAGAGTGCACTGGGAGTCGAACCTGAGGGAGGCGCCGGGTGTACGCGACCGTGACCAGTTCACGTGGTTCTGTCACAGGGTACCTTGTCACCTCACTGCTCAG
The DNA here is from genome assembly GCA_022385805.1 of Pilatotrama ljubarskyi. NCBI lineage: Eukaryota > Fungi > Basidiomycota > Agaricomycetes > Polyporales > Polyporaceae > Pilatotrama > Pilatotrama ljubarskyi. The sequence continues at coordinate 4,204 of MU277675.1, forward strand.
GCACGCGTGGCTCCGACGTCCATTGCTGTAATCCGCCGTGTGTGTACACCTCTTCTAGCTGGTCCCGACAATCTTCGGAAGACCGCTCTGCTGTCCGATGGAGGAAGATGAAACTGTAGTGCAAACATCCGACCAGGAGGAGCTCGAGGAGCTGGCTGCAACCCGTCTCGATTATTGGCAAGCTGCTACAGGCGACATAGCGAGGAGACGCAACGTATTCTCTCCAAATAGACGGGCAGAGAGAAGCGATGGTTTGGAGAACACGTCGGTTTCACCGCATCTGCCGCGTGCGCGGAGCCCTCAATCCCACTTTGCCAAGGGGAGCGATGAGCCGCCGCTCAAGCGGAGAAAGGTACGTAGATCCTGCGACAGACTCACATATTCGTTTATTCAATTTGAGTAGCTCGAAGGAGAACCCCAAGACCTGTCCCGCGCGGTCGTCCCACCGCTCTCGCCTTCAACCAACTTGCCACGCCCTCTGCCGTCTTCCTCTTCTCTGTCTCTTCCCCAACTCTCCGAGCTATCGTCAGGAAACCAGGATCTTGCTTCACGTCGTGATGCCATACCTCCCTCACCCGGGCCATCCGCTCCTTTGCCAGCACAGCAGCAGTCCGCCTCTGCTCACGCAGAAGCCGCAGAGGCCAGGCCGCAGGTTGTGCAAGAACAGAACGGTGGAGCGCCTCGCACCCCTCCTGCCAGCCGAGGCAGGAGCACCGGCTCGCCCGCATCTTCACCCGACCCACTCTTGCTGTTTACCCCTCCGAGACGAGAGCGATCCGCACCCATCCCTGGGCAAAGCTCCCCGAACTCGTCCCCGCTCACGCCGACATCCTCGCCCACCAAACGGCCCGCCGAACGCAACTCGCCCTCCCCTGGTCCCTCTCGCGCCTCCCCTCCTCACATACCCAACCGCCACCGCAACCTTGAACCTGCACAATCAGCCCCTCCACGCTCGCACTCGCCTCTTCAACCACCCGCAAATCCAGACGCTCCCCCACCCGCCCCGCTCCTCCCACCCGAGCTCGCAGATCATGCCGACGGCCGCTACTCCCTCCGCGCGCGCAAAGCGCGCCAGCTGCACCCGTACGAGTATGACAAGAAGCTCTACAAGCAGCAGATGCGCGCGAACCCCGCCGCGATCGTCAAAGTCGTCAGCCCGCCGCGTCCGCGCCGGCGACACCGCTCGACCAGCGCGGGGAGGGCGGAGTTGGAGGTCGGAGGCTCATCGGGCGCGGAGGACGAGTATAACGCGGGAGACGAGGAGGATGCAGAGTTGGACGAGGATGCGCGATGGGAGCGGAGGATGCTGAAGGGGAAGGAGAGGGCGCGGGAGCATCCGCCACACATGGGCGAGGAAGATAGGGAACGCGCTGAGAGGCCTGGGTGGCTCCCAGAGGTGTTCAGGGACCCTTCGAGCGGGAGCAGCACGGAGGAGGAGGATGCGGAGCTGGACGAGCTGGAGAGGAGGCGGGAGAGGGAGAGGAGAAAGAAGGAGAGGGAGGAGCGGAAGAAGAGTCGCAAGCCACGGCGGTTTCCGCTGCCCAAGAACATTTTGCGGCCTTCTGTGTCGCCTGCCCGCGACGAGGTACGGATAACCGCTCGTACGACTGCCATTGCTGTTCGCTGATGCTCCTAACCAGAGAGCGGAGGCGCCCGCGCCCTGGCCGGCTCGCCCCCGTCCATGCCCTCGACCGCGGCCGCGCGCCGTACAACAGCGCGTTCCCGAAGCAGAAGCACCCCAGCAAGAGGAACGAGAACCGGGCCCCTCCTCGCCCTGGCGCAGACACCGCAGCGTCACCTTCACCTCTCCCAACCGCAGCCCTCCCCGGCCGGACGACGGCGACAAAGCGTTCGCCCAGTGGAACGACAACAACAATGAATTCGCCACGTTCAACGATGACGACCGCGCGCGCGCCGACAGTCCTCTCGCGTTCCCGCTCACTCCCGCGACCACGGGGACGGACGACGGCGCAAGCTCAGAAGGACCCGTCGCGCACCCGCCGACGTCTTCCACGCCGGCGCGCGAGGTTATCGAGCTCACGGACGACGACGAGGACGGGATAGATCTCCCGCTGCCCCGGCGCTCGCGCGCGCGATCCGTCTCCAACCCCATCTTCCCCCCGCTCGACTCCTCCTCAAGCTCGTGCTCCAACTCAGGGTCTGACTCAGACTCGGACGCGGGCTCAGACTCGGTTGACGAGAAGACGCGCAGGCAGATGAAAGCACTGTCGCGGATGATGCCCGCCGTGCTCATCAAGCGCCTCCAACAGAAACCCACCGCCTCCTCTCGCGGCCGCGAGCGGTCGCGCTCGCAGGGGCACGGCAGCGACGGAGAAAACGACGATGACGGGGTGGATGGCGAGCAGGAAAGGCCGCTACGTCCAGGAGAGTCGCGCCGGCGCGTGCGCAGCAGGACGTTGTCGAGCCGCAGCATCGAGATCAGAGGCGACTCGGAGAGCTCGGACGTGGACGTGCCTATGGAATTGGACCTGAACGACCCGCCTCCTCCAGGTGAGGATGCATATATGCGCCTTTCGGATAGAGACGGGGAGGAAGACGAGATCAGGCCGATCGCGCACCAGCCACGCGCCCGACTCCGGTTCGCTCGTGCGCCGTCCTCAAGGTCGGTCATCTCAGTCTCGGACGACTCGCCGCTTGGGACGGACGAGAGCAGCGGCGAGGCAGAGGCGGCAGGGGCGGGAGCGCGGCGGCGCGCGCGATACGATGGGGAGGCGCGCGAGCGCGATTTGATTGACCGGATGTTGTCGAGGACGAGTGTGTCTTCGCGGAAGCGTGCCAAGCGGAAGAGGCGTGGAGGTGGAAACGGTCGGAGTGGCGGCGGCGGAGGCGGAGGCAGCCATGGACGGTCGGGGGGGCAGAGCGGTGGGCTGCGAATCACTACGGGAGGTGCGAAGCGATATGGCGCAGGCCAGCAGACGCTTTTGCCTTTCAAGCGGCTACCAACGCCCGAAGAGCATGAAGGGGACCACGCCCGCTATCCTGGTTGGTGGTCAGCTCCTGCCTGTTCACCCCCATCTCATTCTCCGACTTGTAGAACCTGTATCTCTACCTCCGAACGAGGTCCATTTCGCAGAAGAGGCACAGCAAAAGAAGTCGAAGACGAAGAAGCAGAAGGCGAAGCCCAAACCTGCGGGCTTGTATGTCTTCTCGTCTGGAGGAGCTCACCTCGTCACTGGCCGGGCGAACGCCGGACACATCACGATCGATCAAGAGGCGGCAGCTCATGCGGGGCCTTCTATGCGCAATGTAGGACACAGCTCACCGCGTCCACCCAGGCCAAAGACCAAGAGGGTGCCGTCCACGGCCGCCCATGCTACAACGCTGGAGGAGTTCTGGACTCTTGGCGGCGGCGCAGAGGAATCAGACGACTCGTTTGTGGTACCCGACGGGCCATTGCCGCATCAACCGTCTTCGCAGCATACGCGCGACATCGAACAGCTTCATCGGGTCTCGGTCGACATGGACGTCCACCCTCTTCCTGCAGGGATCGCGTTCCCCAACACGACCTACCTCGGTCGGGGATGGCTGTACGAGCTGATCAACCTCCTCCCGCATACGCAGGATGTCCCGTCTCCACCTTCTTGCTCGATGTTCGACTGTTACCTGCACTCTGGGATCACCGTGGACACGTTCAACGCTTGTTTGGAGAGCATCTACGACCAGCTGCGTAACTTGATCCTCGGCGGGTCAAACCCGGCTGGCCACGAGGCGTGCGGCAAGTGGCAAGCGTTTCTCCATGCTGTCTCGCAGCATCTATCTTGGTTGCTTGTGAAGTCGGTGGACGGGGCGTACCTCGCGCTGGTGACAGACACCGAGTCACTCGTCAAGAGGCTCGCCAGTCTGATGGAGGAACCGGTCGAGGTCCTACCCGACGATGAGAAGCCGAATTCACTTGTCCTGCAAGTCCTCTGGTTCCTCGTGGAGGCAAGCTGCCGACTCGCCTGTGATCGCCGAAGAAGGATGGAAGAACCTGACTTGGACCTCGTTTCTGCATGTGTAAAGGCTCTCATGACGAAGCTCTGGGACTTCACCTTCGGCGAGGCTGCTCTGGACATGGAGCTCAGCAGGGAATGCTTGACGACGCCTTCGCAAGGACAGCAGATCGCCGAGCTATGGGTCTGTCTACTGAACCTGGCCAACGACAAGACCTTCGAGTCGTCCTTTCTGCCGTCGGGTTCCTCTTTCTGGACGCTGTACCTCGACGTTCTCCGGAACAAGGGCCTCCAATCTCCCCCAACAGTTCTGCGGGCACGAGAAGCGATATGGCGGAGTGTCTTCACGCTCTGCGCCCTTTCCCAGTTCTCGTTGCACGGCAACTCGTCTATGACGCCTCGCCTCTCCGCTTGCTGGCAGCTGATAGCAGCCATTTTGGAACGTGCCCCTCTCTCAGCAGATCCTGCTCTCGATAAGAATCTGTCAAAGAGTAGCATTCGTAAACGCGACGAGTACGTCCGGGTACTCGTCTCACGATGCTTGTGGCTGAGTCTCAAGTGGCTCTGGCGGCTCGACGTTGACGGCGCAACGCTTGTGTTCAACCGCCTCCTGGACGTGTTCAAGAGTCGCTCGTTCGCGAGCATGGCGGACGAGCCGAGCGACTTCCCGAGCTTCCTCCGACACAACGACCTGACGCTGCTTCATAAGACCAATCGTAGTGATACCGCCTTCACGCTATTCCTCAAGCTCGTGGTCAGAGCTGCTGAAGAAATGCGAAGGGAGAGACAAGACGCGAGCATACCGCCGAAACTGAAGAAGATACTGTCGCTCGCTGTCCCCGTCGGTTCGGTCCCGTTCACGGTGCAGAAACCGCCCTCTGCCCGCGACCTGTCGATGCTGTACAACAGGTTCAGCGCGGTCGCTGTGGCCATCTACCTCGAGCCCACCGTCGACAACCTCAAGTATCGACTAGGGAACGCTCGCAGATACGTCAAGTTCGACGAGACCAACCAGGAGACGCGGCGAGCATGTATTCGAGGCGCTATGCACCTTGGCATCCTTCTCCGCCATCTTGACTTACCTCTCGCCCAGATACTGGAGTGGCTGGCGGACATGACGAACATCCTCATCGACGAGTATCAGGCTGCAGACACTGGCAAAGGATCGGTTGTGACCCAGGTGAAGGACAAGAACTGGGTTGTGGTGTCGATCCAGCTTTTGCTCGGCTGCGTCCGGAGGATACTGGAGACATCGTCCATGAACCCTCAGGAGGATCAACACAAGTACCCGGATCCAGCTCTTTTGGAAGGCCGTAGGTGCTAGCACTCTGTCGAATGCTTACCTATATTAACCGTAGCGACAGCCTGGGTCACGCGCGTCTTCTCTACGTCGACTACTCTGTCATCCGTATTGTCCACGGGCGACCAGATTCGTCGCTTTGTGCAGGCATTTCTCGATGCACGGGCACGCGTCATTCCCAAGCCGCGCCGACCTCAGCCTCGTGTCATCGCGGAAGATAGTCAGGAAAGCCAGTACGACTACGACCAGTTCGAGCTGGACCTCGACGATCCGGAGTTGCTTGCCGCCCTTGGCGAGGACCCGGCTGCCTCAGTCCAGTCACAGAACAAGGAGAAGGACAAGCGCGTCTGTCAGGTAGGTGAATGTGCCTTCGAATGATGGTACGAGACGCTAAGCTACACAAAGACGATCGACGCACATATCTTACCAGCCGTCTACCGTCTTGTGTGCAAGCACTTCAGCGATCCTGCGTACCAGAGGCCGGGAGACCTTGCCTTCGACGACGCTGACAAGTGGATCGACTGTTGGGTTGGCTGCGCCAACGTCATTGTGCAAAACGGGAAGAAGGTGGGTTCTGCTCACACACGTCGCGTCTGCAGGAGTTCACAATTTTGCAGAACTGGGACTTCTTCTTCAGCTATGGTCCACAATCCTGGGAGACGATCGTCGAGCCGGCAAGGCGAAGGCGTGTCGGCCTCCGGTTCATGTATATGCTGCTCCAGCTTGATCCGCCTGCATATCAGGTATGTCTCCGTCAAGTGCACATGCAGCGAGACTCACCGTACCTCTAGACTTATACCGATCGTTTCATCGATGTCCTCTTCGCCTCCTTGGCTGCCCACCCCGTCACACTCGAGCATGACTATGCTTCGCTCCTCTTCTCGATCGATAGGCTGCACCATCCACTCTTTCACGACCTCCCTATTGATGCCCCTGGAGATGACGGCGACTATCACCTGACAAAGCATGCCTTTATAGAGAAGCGGCTTACATTATTGGAACGTGAGTGTCTTGGAACATCCGCCCTATAGCGACTGACGATAGTTGTCTCTTCTTTTCACAGGGATGTTCAAGAACCTCTCAGACAGTCTGGCTGACGAGGCCAAGGGAGATGACAGTCTGACTGCAGCCAACCAGATCCTCATCACCTCCGTCATGGGCTTCCTGTCGACAACGAAGGATATCCTCAGTGTACGTCTCGTTTGTTCATCAACTGTCGTGCGTCCTATTGAGCCGAATCACAGCACTTCGAAGCGGGCTCCGAAGCCTACGCAACGTATCTCGGATTCTGCAAAGCCGTTTTCGCCCTCCTCTCCAAATTCCCCTCCTTGGGCAACCACACGCGCCTAATGACAATGATGAACTGGCTCCGGGACGTCTCGCATTAGAGCAACTGTACCATATCTGATCCAGCATGTTCCTGTTTCGTCGTCGGTCGCCGGTGTACATATCTGTAGCAGTATACCTCACCCACAGTTGTATTTTACATGCATTCCGGCCATCCATACCCTTCTTCCTGCCTTTATACCGTACAGTCTTCGCCGCGGAGTCAGACAAGGCACTTCTTTTCGGTCTATCGCTCCTAAATCGAAGCTTTTCCTCGGGGCTCGAAGGGTAGGAGGACTGCGAGCAAGCCGGCCACAACGAACAGCGCCCCAGCAACCCAGATCGGCACCGACGTCGTGAGATCCGCATACAGCGCGATGACCGGAGCCTACAATTCGACCGAAGCGCGCGTCCGTGAGTACTGTATCGCGACTCCTCAGATGACTGCGCAGAGTGTTACTCACAAAGAGGTTGGAGACGCGGTCGCCCAGAGCCACGATGGCGTTGCCCGTTCCCCTGTGCTTGGCAGGGAAAAGCTCGGGCGAGACGGCGTACAGCACCGCCCACATGACGTTGTTCGTCAGACTGTAGCCGCAGTTCCAGCCGAGGAGCGCGTTGGACGAGCGCGCGGTCGTGCTCGCCAGTAGGAAGACCCCGGTGAGGACTGTGATGTGTGGATGAGCAGGATTGAGCGTATACCGATACGCCCGGGGTGTTGCTTACTGGTCGATATGGCCAGGGTGCCGTTCCTGCCCAAGTAGCGCAGCTCGACCATCCAGCCGGCCAGGAACGCGCCGGGGATGCCCACCACACTGAGGATCACTTGCTGTAAGTCATTAGTCGATGAGTTTCATGACTCTTCGGGTGGACGCAAGGGCGATCCTTACGTTGCGATAGGTGATATAGATCGAGCCGTCCCCGAAGTCAGCCCCTCTGGTGGCAAGGCTACGGGGCGTGCGGATGTCAGCGAGAGTGGATCAATTGAAGGCGGCAATGACGCATACTCACAAGAACGGGATGTAGTTGTTGTACCTGCGAGGTGGTCAGCGATCTAGATTCCTGGTGAGATGTATGAAAGTACCCACAATGCATAAGCGAGACCGATGAGTGCTACATCGGACTATCGTCAGCGGCATTCCGGGTAGAAGAAGACAAGATGCCTACTCCAGATCCAAATCAATAGCGTCGTCGACAGCGCGAGCTTCTTGGTAGCGAACAGAGCCTTGACGTGCCTTCCAGTCCCGAAAAACATCAGCCGTAGCGTATCAGCGACGCCCGGCTTCGCGTCGATGTCGCCCAGGACCACATCGCCCGCCTCTGCCTCCTTCCTCGCGGCGCTCTCAGCCGCTTTGAGCATGTCGGTGGTGAGGCGAATCTCCTTCCCATTGAACTTCGCCACCTTGCGCACCACCTCCACCGCCTCCGCGTCGCGCCCCCGGCCGACCAAGTATCTCGGTGACTCGTACAGATGGAACACGAAGTAGCGGAGGACGAAGAAGATTAATATGAGGCCGCCGAAGGCGTACAGGAAGTAGCGCCATCCTTGGTTGGACTCCCTCGGGCAGTCGTCGGCAGAGGCGCAGGAGAAGTTGGCAATGAGCGGCCAGGCCACCTGACGTGGGGGAATATCCGCATGAGAATTGGGCCATGAGAATATCGTCGTAGTCGTCTTACCAGGCTCGACACGAGCTGCCCTATGGACCACCACACTGACAGTATGGTGAGGAGGTACTGGTGAGACGCAGGCGCAAACTCTAGATAGGTATGCGTGAGCGAGGCTTCCTGGACACGCTCGTTACACGTACCAAGGAACACGGCCGAGTCCACTGGGAGGTTACCACCCACGCCGATACTCCATACGGTTGTCCAAGCGCATAGTGCGAGTGCATTAGACGAGGACCCTCCGGCAATAGCGAAGACTCCTGTGATGAACAACGTAGCGTTGAAGCACCATCTAGATACCCGCGACAGCATGGATCAAGGGCCTGAAAACTGCTGAAAATGACGCCGGACACCTACCTACGCCCCCAGATGTCGCAGCCTATCCCAAAGACAATGCAACCAATTAGGAACCCGATGCTTTGCCCGAGCTTCAGATACGGGCCCTCGTAGTTGAATTCGTTGACAGTGGGCGTCAAGATGAGACCGGTGATGATCTACGTCGAGGCTACCGTCTGAACACACTGGCGCGGAGCCTGCTTGCAACCTCAAGCACTCACTTGCCACGCATTATCCCTTTGAAGTGCAACGAGGTTCAGCACGGAGGAGGGGAGAATATAACTCGCGTACTGACGAAAACCAGCCAAATCCGGTGACCATGAAGAGGTACCACTACAGATGGAGACGAGTGCAAAGATCAGAACCTCACAAACCCTGTACGATGACGATAGCAGGGACGACCAACCTGATACTTGCCCATCCCGATCTCTTGGAATGCCTCGCCTAGAAGTTTGAGTTTTGCCTTGTAGACCGGATCTACGATCGAGTCGTCTTCGCCAAACACATCGTCGAGGTCGTGAATGCCAGTGACGGGGAGCACATTGGCTTCGACATCAGACGGCTCCTGCTTGGACTTGGCGGAGTCTTCGCGGCCCAGCGGGGCAGGATACGAGGGTGCCGTGGCTGCCATGGCTGCTAGCTCTCCGTCAAGGCTCGCCCCTCAGAAGTCGAGAAGAAGTGTGGCTTTATAGAAAGGACCATAACGAGCCCCGCAAAGTACCGCCAAGGGCGCGTAAACCCGGAAGCGGAGGATATTCGTTGCTCCGAGGGGAGGTCCCCGCGGGGTCGGCCTGCAATCCGTCCAATCTTCGCGCGTGATTTTGGTGAGCGATGCGGTTCGATTCCGTGCATGCCACCACGGCTCTCTCGCGGGATGGGCCGTGCTGTTCCAGGTGAGTGCATTTCCATGAACGCCTCAGAGTCTACAAAAATTCCCTGCTTTTCTGAGAGAGGACCAGACGATGTACGGACCAGACTGCGATGGCTCCGGGTCTGCAAGGATTGTCGGAGGGTGCAGTGCGCCGATGCCGCGCGACGCGTTCGCTCGCGTGGCGAAGTCTGGTATATAGGCCACGTGCTACCGAACGCCGCATCCTCCAATCTGATTGGCCCAGCGGCTGACGGGGAGGTAATGCAAGTCAAGTACTAACGGCACAGAGCAGTACCTAAGCGTACTTACTCCTGTCGGGGCCCACGGTACTCAACGTGCGAAAAGCATGCCTTCCTCCTACCCATCCGCATGCAGATCTCATTGCCAATGGTGGCATATTCAGAGAACTTGTCAGTGGTCTCACGCAAGGGCGCTCTGCTTCCGTGAAACAACTGTGTTGCCGGATCTCATGACAACCTAGAGAAGAGTCTCAAGCTTCGGGGGTAGCAAGTTGCAATGGCTTGAAGGAGAGCGCGTTACCCGAAGCTTGCAGGGTTGGCATGCATCCTACGCTCCTCACTTGCCTCGTGTCCGGTGCTTCTTCCAGCGCTGCAGGTGATCGTCCTTGACACCTTGTGGGAGCGTAGACGTCGCCGCGATAACGACCGCAGATGAGGTAGTCTCCAGCCGCCTGCAGCATAGACGTAGCCAGGAAAGATCGCGCAGTGGATCCGAGCATCGTCTTCTGCGTATCATTCCAGGCTGAACACGAGCCCTCCAAAAGCAGGGTATACACCTTCTAAACAGCATAAACAGCGTGCGAGATACAAGTACATGAACCTGGACCAATGTCAGGTCAGAGGGCCACAGCGTCACCGCAAGCAAGCAGAAGCCTCGTACAGTTTTTTTAGCGCTCCGCCCTCGGCGCAGCCACCCGGCCCTTCTCCCTCCACACTAGATAGAGGCCTTCCCTCTGGGCTCGTACGGCAACAGGAACGCCAAGAATCCGCCGACGATAAAGCACGCGCCCGCCACGTAGATAGGCACCGCCGTCTCCAAATTCGTATATATCGCCACGATTGGAGCCTATCGAGCAGACACGCAGTCAGTCACCGTACGAGTTCCTGACAGCTGGGGGAAGCAGACGTACGAGCGCGCCGCATATGTGGTTCGCGGACGCCACGAGGGCGCTGCCCGTGCCCCTGTCTTTGGCAGGAAACAGCTCGGGCGAGACGGCATAGAGGACGCCGTACATGATGTTGCTCGTCACGCTGTAGGCGCAGTTCCACCCCAGGAGCGCGTTCGAGGAGCGCGCTGTGGTTGCGGCGAAGAGGAAGACTCCGGTGATGACTGAACCGTAGAGTACATGGTCAGCTTTGCCCAGAGACCAGAAATGTAGGGGTCACGTACTCGTTGAGGTAGCCAGGGTACCCTTCCGTCCGAGATAGGGGAGGTCGACCATCCATCCGGCGATGAGGGCTCCTGGAAGACCTACGACGCTGAGGATGACTTGCTGTTGGGTCCACCATGGATATCAGCACGATTAATGGAGCAAGGTGGCTCTACGTACATTACGGTAGGTTATGTCGATCGAGCCGTCCCCGAAGTCCGCTCCTCTCGTGGCAAGGCTGTGAGCAAATCTGTGAGCCCCCGCTATCCGCGCAATCTACGAGGTGTCACTCACAAGTATGGGAGGAAGCCGTTGTAGCTAAGAGATAGTCAGTGGTCTTAATCTCGAAAAGCTACATTGCGCAGGGACATACAGAGGGAACGCAAGCCCGATTAGCGCTGCAGGAAACATGTTAGCATACACTCTGAAATCATGCGCACGACTCTATGCGTACCCCAGATGACGATGAGGATCGTCGTCGAAAACGCCAGCTTCGGCGTCGCAAACAGCGACTTCACATGCGACCCGCTAAACGTCCTCAGCGTCCTCAGGAAGCTCCCCATCGCGCTCGTGTCCAGCGGCGGCACGTCCCCGTCCGTCTTCGCCACCGCGTCATATTTCGTCAACATGTCCAGCGTGAGGCTCGACTTCTTCCCGTTGAAGCGCGCGACCTGGTGCACGACCTCGACCGCCTCCGCGTCGCGCCCGCGGCTCATGAGGAACTTGGGCGTCTCGAAGAGGTGGAAGAAGAAGAAGCGGATGAAGAAGAGGAGCGTCATCACGCCGCCCATCGTGTACAGGAAGTACCGCCAGCCCTCGTTGGACGAGCGCGGGCAGTCGTCGGCGGATGCGCAGGAGAACTTGGCGAAGAGGGGCCATGCGACCTGTGGAGCGCTGGATGTCAGCTGGAGTCTATAGCATGAGAGATCGAGCAGGAGCGTACCAGACTTCCGACGAGCTGACCGAAAGCCCACCAGATCGACAGCACGGTCAGGAGGTACTGATGTGAAGGTGGGATGAATTCTAGGGAACCGCGATGATTGTTAGTGTGGGTTCTATCTAGGATGTGAAGCTATCGTACCGAGGAAGACGGCGGAGTCCACAGGAAGGTTACCGCCGACGCCAACACTCCATGCGGCAACTAAAGCACATAAGGCGACAGCGTTAGGCGAAGCACCCGCAGCCATGGCGAAGACGCCAGTGATGAAGAGCGTCAGGTTGAAGCTCCATCTGGGAAGCGGCACCACGGTAAGCTTGTGCCATGGAAAGAAGACGGTGTATGTACTTGCCTGCGGCCCCAGATATCCGAGCTGACGCCCCAGAACGCACATCCGACTAGCGATCCGAGGGCTTGGGCGAACTTGAGCCACGCTCCCTGATACCTGAACTCATTGATGGTAGGTGGTAGTAGGAGACCAGTCACGACCTGTTTATGAAGTTAGAAGCAGCTGAGGGCCCATGCCTCCGCTTCTGCTCACCGGCCATAGGTTATCGCTAGGACGATAGATCAGCAGATTGTTACTATGATGCCGGTGGGACTGCAAACTTACGAGAACCAGCCAAAGCCCGTGAGGAAGAACAGGTACCACTGGGAAAAAGCAGATTCGCGTGAGCCGGCCGCTTCCTGAAGCTCGTCCACGGGCGCGTCTCACCTGGTATCTTCCCATTCCAATCTCCTGGAAGGCATCTCCGAGGACCTGTGCCTTTGCTCTGTAGACGGGATCGGAGCCGTCTTCCTCGATGATCTCGCAATGCTGGACCGGGATGACATCGGTCTCGACATACGGCGGCGGCAGCTTCTCCTTGATAGACTCTGCGCCTTTGGTGGAGTCGTGAATAGAAGGAGGGGCGGGCGTCGACATCGTGAGGGCGGGCGTGAGTGCACTATGCAAAGTGTGCGGCAGTGGGTCGTGCGATCCGACCTGAGCGGGCCCCGCACGACGAGCATGCTTCCTTAAGAGCCCGGCCGTGTCAGGAAAGCTGCGCCGAGTAGGAGAGGTGGCATGTCTTCGGACGGATGGTTCTGCAGCGGAACCGACGATGCTCCCTCAGTCCCTAGGCCTGGCAGAGGGAGCACGCGCCAAGGCTCGCATAAATATCCGCCCAACAGTCGGGTACGCCAACCTTCTCCGCGAGCGCGCCGGGCGTTCCTGCAGCCCTTGACGTGCGCTGGAGCTGCGCGAAGAGGACGGGGTAGCGTACGCGCGGAGAGGGCACTTCCCTGTGGCCGAGCACACTCTCGCACGATCAAAGTCCGGCTGCGTGCTTCTTGGGCTGCCTCGCGGCGAGCCGATATCTGCAGCAGTGATTCTAAATGATGGGTGGCGAGGCGTGAGCTCAGCGAGAGGCCGAAAGGCGTTCGGATTACGGGACTCTTGCTCACCAGACTCGTCGTTCGTGCCACACAGGCGCCCGCCGCGGACTCATCGAGCGCGCACGCAAACCAGGGGAACGATGACGACATATCACAGTTTCCATATACGGCCTCGCGTAACTCAGCCACGACGCTCCGAGATCCATCGCAAGACGACTGAACGCTTTCTCCGCTCGAGGGCGTCGACGTGGTGGCGCACGTCGGCAACGCAAAAGCTCGTATGATGCTCAGGCACAAAGGATCCAGAAATCTTCGGCGACGAACGACGGCCGCTACTACATACATCACTTCATATCGATGCTTTGCCTCTAGGCTCAAATGGTAGAAGTAGCGCGATGAACCCAGACACGAGGAACAGCGCGCCTGACACCCAGATGGGGACAGAAGTCGACAGGTCGGCGTACAACGCAATGATCGGAGCCTGCATAGGTCGAGTGGTCAGCGTGGGTACCTGGGGGAGGGAGGAGGAAATCACTGACCATGATGCCGAAGACACGGTTGGCCGACGCGACAATAGCATTCCCCGTCCCGCGGTCCTTGGTCGGGAACAGCTCGGGTGACACAGCGTACAGCACGCCGTACATCACGTTACTCGTGAACGTGAACCCGCAATTCCACCCGAGCAGCGCGTCGGACGTCCGTGCTGTCGTACTCGCGAACAAGAACACCCCCGTGATGACTGGTGGCAGACGTGGGATGGTAATGAGAAGCCTGCGATAGCCATATCATGGGTGTGATAGATATGAGACGTACTGGTCGATATCGCGAGCGTGCCTTTGCGACCGAGGTAGGGGAGCTCGACCATCCATCCTGCCAGTAGCGCGCCGGGAACGCCGATGACGCTCAGGATGACTTGCTGTTGGGCGGGTAGTAAACGATCAGGAGGACGGACGGCTGAAGGACCACCTACGTTGCGGTATGTGATGTACACAGACCCGTCTCCGAAGTCTGCTCCTCGAGTGGCAAGGCTGTAGGATGTCAGCGTCGCTCAACTAGCTGTGCTTCCCGGTCCAGTACACCCACAAGTAGGTCACGAAGCCGTTGTATCTAGAGTCACAGTGAGTCTTCTGTTTATCGGACTCCGCAAGGAAAGAGGACACTCACAGAGGGAACGCCAGACCGATCAGTGCTAAACAATAATGAGCAAAGAGTCATGCCACGCAAGGACATACGCCACCTACCCCATACAATGATAAGGAGCGTCGTCGAATACGCCAGCTTCTTCGTCGCAAACAGGCCCTTCACATGGCTTGACCCAAACGTCCGCAACTTCCTCACTATCGCCGCCTTCGCGCTCGTATCGAAGGCCCTGCCCTCTCCGTCCACCACGCTGCCCTTTCCCAGCCGCGCCTCCACGTCGCGCAGCATATCAAGGGTAAGTGACGACGTGCGCCCGTTGTACGCCGCGACGCGGTGCACGACCTCGACCGCCTCCGCGTCGCGCCCGCGGCCCATCAGGTACTTCGGCGACTCATACATGTGGAACACGAAGAAGCGGAGGACGAAGAGGAACATCATGAGCCCGCCCATCGTGTAGAGGAAGTAGCGCCAGCCTTGGTTCGAGGACCGCGGGCAGTCGGCGGCGGACGCGCAGGAGAAGTCCGCGATGAGCGGCCAGGCGACCTGTCAGAGGGATTCTGTCAATACAAGCGTAGATGGGATAGACGGAAGAGGAACCCGTACCAAACTGCCGACCAGTTGGCCGAACGCCCACCATATTGAGAGTATGGTCAAGAGATATTGGTGAGACGCCGGGATGAATTCTGGATACCGGCATGTCAGCACTCAGCACCGAGGTAATGACCCAGGGTTCGCGCACCAAGGAATACCGCGGAGTCTACAGGAAGGTTACCGCCCACGCCAATGCTCCAGACTGCTGCCAAAGAGCAGAGGGCGACGTAATTGGGTGAAGCACCTGCGGCGATCGCGAAGACACCCGTGATGAGCAGTGTGATGTTGAAGCACCATCTGTATGCGGCAAACAGTGAGCGACTCGTTCCCCTCTAAGCGACGGGAGACTCAAGACATACTTGCGGCCCCATACGTCGGATGCGACTCCCCAGAAGGCCGCACCGACGAGCAGACCGATATTTTGTCCGAGTTTGAGGTATGGGCCTTGGAAGTTGAACTCGTTGACCACTGGGTCGAGGATGAGACCCGTGACGATCTACGCAGGGTATCACGTTTAGTCGGAACCCCAGAGGAGTAGTCCTATAGACTCCGACTTACGGGCCACAGGTTATCGCTGGTGGGACCCACATCAGCCCATATGTCGCAATCCACCGGGAAATATGTAACATATACTCACGAGAACCACCCGAATCCCGCGACAATGAAGAGGTACCACTGTCACGGACGCTATCGGTAAGACACGAATTCCGCTGCGGAAGATCATGCAAGACTCACTTGGTATCGACCCATCCCGATTTCCTGGAACGCATCGTTCAGGATGCGCGCCTTCGCCTGGTACACCGGATCGACCCCGGCGTCGTCCTCGAAGATATCTTGCGTCTCGACCTGGATGGGGTGCGCCTCCACGTCTGACCGCTTTTTCACTTCTCCGGAATCATAAGGCGGGGGCTGTTCCCCCTTGAACTCTGCCGCGCTCATGTCGAGGAGTCGACTGGCCTCCGAGTCGTGAGTGAGCGATGATCGTTGCGGTTGAAGTCCGAGGCTGCTGCAGAACGATGTGGCTGCTAGAGGCAAAGGCGACCCCGCAAGCAAGAAAATTCACCCTCCGCGAGCGAGGGCGAGTGGGGAGAGATAAAGGTGGAGCCGGGCGCGGCGAGCGTCAGAACAAGCACTACTAAGTACTGGTTATAGCAGCTTCGATGCATCCAGCTGGTTCCTTCGCGAGCTCAGTCGACGTCGGCTCGAGCGCGTCTCTGACGGAGCTCGAGGTATGCATTGGTTCCGCCGGGGGTGGCTGATTGCGATAACGAGCGGTGCTCTGTCGCAATTGATGCGCACCCCGCGCCGGCAGCTCCACTTGTCGAAAATCTCGAGGTCCGCATCACCGCCACGGTCGGTCTTCGTCCTAAATAGACAGATTTCTGCAAATTGCTTTCACATACAGGGAGTTGCTACTGCTGAAGGACCTACGAGGGGATCTGTGTGGCTGCGGGGCGTGCTTATCCGAAGTTATACACGCCGGAGTATGTAGACGATGACATCGACTGAATTTAGTGGGAGGCGCCCATGACCAGGTGGAGGAGGTACATCGGCAATCTTGATCACCTTGTCCCTGATCGTTCCCGCGTATTCCATGTGCGCATCACCGACACCAGATTCAATCTCGTACTCACACCGAGAGCACAAACTCGCCATATAGACGTTGCCTCTAGATGTGTGAGAGCTTCATATACGAATGCAACGGATAGTGAAGATAACTGATGGTATATACAGCAGATTCTACAACCAGTGTTGAACCAGTGCGTCCGACCGGGAACATAGATACAAATCCTGCGTACAACTCCGTCGGCACCCACCGGTCAGTACAACGAAATTACATCCGCGCGCTCTACTACAGCAGTCTCTAACTCTGCGAGTCCATGCGAAAGCAAGGTGAGGTCAGATAAATAAATGCAAAGAAATCCGGTAGATGTGGCAGATGCATGAGGGTCGTGAGTGGTCGTTAGTGATACAAGAGCGCGGATTTGAAAGGGGGTTGCGCCGATATGCACGGTGGTGACTTGAAGATGGCTTATAGCCGGTTAATCGTGAGGATGGCGACGCGACCGTCTTGCTTGATGCCATGATTTACGCCTGTAGAAAGCCGCTCAGCACAAACTCCACAAAAAAAAAATCGTCGAGCATCGCCGAGCACGTACCACGGCTACCGCGCTGGAGCAGACCTTCACGCCACTCGACTTCGCCCTTCCACCACATGCCCTTCCAGTGAGTGACTTTGGTGACTTGTTCGACAATGTAATCGCGTCCGCGGTTATAACCATCTTCCACGATCATATGGTTCTTGGAGGAGTCCTGGTCAAAGTCAGCATATGCACATGTGACGAAATTCATTCTCCATCTACCATCTCCTCCGAAGCGCTGCAGCAGCGAGATTGATCATCAGCCCCGGTGGTGTTACACCCTGACAGACCGCGCAGGACACATACCCCAGAAACCATGCACCGCTGTTGGCTTCAGTGCCATTCTGTTTCCATGCGCGGAAGTGATGTCCGCCACGGACGCTCTCCCAGCAGGTGCCCATGATGGGGAAGTAGTGCTGGCGGCCGAGGAATTGCTCCGGCTTGCGGCCGAGCCCGTCCCCGAGGTCCGCTTCGTGGATTTGGCCGTAATGCAACCCCAAGCACTCCTCCGAAAAGCCAATCGACCTGAGACACAACGTCAGTATCTGAAGACGCAGGAGAACGTGAACAGTCACTGCTCACTTGACGTAGGTATGCAGCCCGGTCTCAGTCAGAATGAAGGGGTCGGACAGAGAAGATATAATGATGTTCAACGGTTCCCCGACCTTCTTCGTAACATACTTTCGAGTTCCCCCATCCTTGTCAGCTTACCCCTCCGAGAACGCCGGGCCGAGGGGAGTGCCACTCACGTCAAGGAGACGTCCCCCATTCAGCCTCGGGTCGACCCATCCAACCGTGTTCTCCACCGGCGGCAGCTCTCCATTCTCGTACTCCCGATCGCCCTTGCCCTTCTTGCCTTTGTCCTTGAACGCGGTCGGGGCGAGCCCTAACACTTCCTGTCCTCTTGCTCCTGATCCGGGTCCGTCGAACGCTGCGACCGCAGCGTCCGCTGGGGCTGCAGTAACGAACACAGAGAGAGAGCCCAGTACTAATACGAGGCTGAAGAGTGCAGCAAGAGCAGTGTGGACGTGCGGCAGCAGCATCTGGGCCGGGAGCATGGGTCACGGTACTCTGTCCTGATTCGCGATCGGAATCACAGGCCCTAGCTCTCGGTCCGTCGGCCGTACTCGAATCGTTGTGGACAGTCTGAGGAGACGTCTTGCTTCGCAGCTGACAAGGATAAGATAGATATGCGCGCGCGAACGGCCAGCGGTCGACGATGGACGATAGATAGACAGAGGATGCAGGAGTGGGCGGAGAAGCAGGTGAGGGAGAGTGGAGGCTCTCTCATCGCCACAGGCCGCTACATACGGGCGTGCTGCAGGGCGTCTGTCTCCGCAGTGACAACCGACTGGCGCTCCGGGACCCCGCCTCGCCCGACCAGGCAGCCGCTGTCCTCTGGCCTCCACACCGCACATATACCGCATGACCCCGCTCTGCGCCCGCATATCTGCGCATGACGAATGTTGCGGACGGGCATACGATACCAAGTGGAGACAAACATGTATTGTAGCGACCGGACGACTTGCGTATGCGTAATAAGTTACCTAGTGCCGACATGACCGAGCGCGCTGCATGCAGACGGACTAACATGATGGGTATCTCCCATGCAAGGATGCGTACCCTACCGAGAACTTCCAGACTATGCACAATCACCACCAAATATAGAGGCCAGGACCGGCCTCGCCCTCCCTGTACTATGTAGCGCCGGGCGTCTCTCACATCGCCATACCAGTCACGGACGCTGCGTCCTCCGATGTCCGCGTCTTCACCGAGAGCGCATCATCCGTAGGTCGTGTCATATGGTCTGCGTATGCGTCGTCGAGGTTCTTCGGCTCCTGTTCTGGCTTAGTTTTGGCCTCATCGCTTTGGACAGGGACGGGCGGTACGTCCTTCTGTGCATGCGGCAGAGGCGGCACTGGAGGCACGTCCTTGTCCAGCGGCATCGGTTGGGCCGGCGGAGGTACAGGTGAGGGTCCTCGCGAGGAAAGACTCGGCGGCCGTACGGATGAAGTCGACAGACGCGACGTACGTTGCGCGAAGAACGAGCCGATACCGGCGCCCCAGGAGCTCATGGTCGATTTCGGCGGCTCTGGAGGCGAGAGCTGAGCGCCGACAATGCTGAGCGGACGAAGGCCCTTCGCTGTGGTAGGTGAAGTCGGCGTATCGTTCCCAGGGCTGCTCGCGCTGCCCTTCCGGGAAATTTCGATGGAGGCCTTGCGGGACTGCGTTCCACCCTCGCTCGCGCGCGAATCCACCTTCGTAAGGTCCGAGTTGGCGTCGCTGCCCGTGCTCGACGAGCTCGGGTTGCGCTGCATCCACCGTTCCCGGACTCCTGCGACGGCGTTGAGGAAGTTCGTGGAGCCGGCGGCGAGCGTGCGTGAGATAGCTTCGCGAGTGGGGGCGAGTTGCTGGTCAAGCTTCAGTTCCTGGATGCCCTCGGACAGTCGGAGACCAATGTCTGCGACTACAGAGGGCTTCTCGCTACAGGGATGCCTGGGAGCTATGTCAGAACGGCCCTGACGACTTCCACTAGACGCTAACGTACCGTGCCTCGACCAAGTCGAAGAGCAGCGGATCCGTGACCCGCTCCCACACCTCGTAGGCATGTGACTTCTTGAACTCCTGTATCCACAACGGGTTGAAGTCTTGGAGCGAGTTGGGATCGCCCGAACCATCCTGGATCATCACACCGTTGTTCTGACCCCTTGCTAAGAACGCGGAGTATTTCACAGAGGCTAATGCGGACGTGATGTATTCCTCAAACTGGTGCTCGTGTCAGCAAGGGCACGGATTATACGCAGATACTGTCATGTACCTTCTGACGGACGTAGTCATCGCTCCCCCTGAAGCTAGTGCGCATTGTCAGCGTTCGTCGGTGTCAGCCGGCACAAGCAGACGTACTGCATGCCGATAGACGCGTTCGGATCTTCGTTCCATGTCTCGTTAACGTCCTTCAGGATGTCGTCCATCCACTTCCGGTCCGCCGGCGTGAGGCCAACAAGCCGTTCAAGCTTCGGGTCGCGGAACTCAATCGTCCCTGTCTCAATCTACCACCAACACACTATGAGCGCATGAAAGCGCATATCCGAAGAGCGACTTACGTTGACGAGCAGTTCGATTTCCTTCTGCTGGGTGACAATTGAGTTAGTGCTCCCGCACAGCCAGCATCCAGTGTCCCTTAGCATGTCGAGCTGCTGCAAAGGCAAATATGGCTGGAAGAAGGAATCCTACGCGAAGTGTCAACTTTGCGACCGGCATATACTCACACATGCGTGATGCGTACTTTGCCGAACAGATCGAGAGGAAGGCCCATATACGCCATCATGCTCTTCGGATCGGACGTCTTCAGAGAAGTGGGCCGCGAAAGCGTCTGTGCTCGACTCGCAAGCGGTGGCGAGCCACAGTCATCCAGGTTTTGCAGAAGACCTGGAGTATAGAGTGAGCATATATCCAGCACTTCGATGAGGGTGTGCGTACCAGGAATCAGGGTGACTAGCGAATACTGGTATGTGCACAAGCGCTCCACGGGGTGGCCGAAGAACATGATCTGAACAGGTACTCAGTAAGTACAGTACAGGTCTTCGCAGAGTACCACCAACCTTCTTCTGCAGCATCAATGCCTTGACCAGCACTAATGTGCGCTGACGGAACTTATGCACAAGCTCGCGCAGACTGGTACCTGCCGCGCCCGTTAGCCAGATGGTTAGCCGTAGTACGCGAATTGTGCCTACCCATGTATAGACCACTCTCGGTAAGCTGACCACGAAGCGAGTGTTCCAATGATGAGTAAAAGTCGTCCAGTATACTCATGTCGCTGAAGTCTCGCTGTGCAAATAGAGCACGGGTAATCACACCAAGACGGTCCCTTTTGTGCAGCGTGAGCGCAGTCGGCCTATGTGGCAACGGTACGACCAACGTACCGTATAGGCCCGAATACAGGCTTGGAAGCCAGGACCACTACGGCCTTCTGGACAGTCGACCGCGTCACGTCGGCGTCCTTGACTAACAGGTCCGCACTGCTAATCTGTCGATTGCATCTGAAGCCCAGGCTGAGCAAACGCTTCACATGGAATGCCAATGTGTCCTCACGATATGCCGAAGATAGTGCTTGGATTCGGAGACGTGGGTACGAGGTGAAAATAAGAGTAATCCTCCGTCGTCTATGAAACACGGTTGGGTCGCGCGGTCAAGACTTGGAGGAATACGACTCACGAGATGTGCGCCATCAGGAAGCGCAAGGAAGGGCAGGATCTTAACGATTTCTTCGTCTTCGAGTATATTTCCGCGTGCGAACTCAATCTTGGGCCCGACCTAGGTACGCCCGAATGCATTAAGAAAGACATATGTGCATTGATGTCAGTAGCAACACACCAAGTGGTTGAAGTCCACGAGAGCAATGCCCAGCACGAGCGCGCCTTTTGGTGGCTGGACGAGTAGCGACTCCGGCCGCGCCTTTTTCGAATATGAAGTCGACGCCGAACCTACGGACAGGATACTCTCTGTGTCACTCTTCAGCCGGAAACCCGCGGAGGACGGCCTTGACGATAGGGTCGCAGAAGGCGGAAGTGATGATGGCATCGGAGGCGGGCTCGCGATAACCTTCTCTGGTTCATGCACGGAAGGCGCGACGCTAGATAAAGGCGACTCTCCCTCTTCGTATTTCCTTGCGAAGAAGCTCCTATCATCGCCGTCTGCGTCCAAGTCGACCTCCGAGCTCGCATCCGTTTCGGCAGTGTCTCGTTTAGACAGGCCTGCTAGCGAGAGGCTCTGTCGCACAAGAGACACTGGAGTAATTGCAGGCTCGTTGCTCTCCGCGACAGCGAGGCCGGTCGAATTTCGCGGTGAGCGGGGCGGAGATGAAAGAGCAATGGATTTGGCGGAGGCGGTATCGCCGTCGGAGAAGTGTGGCTCGGAAAGACGGTCTTCGTCGTGCTCGGTATCAATGAGAAAGCGAGAATTAAGAGGAGATGGCTCAGGAGAGTGCTCAAACGCAGATTGAGACATGACGGATCGTTAGGTTTGCTGTAACGCGGTACTGCTGGTATTCCTGGGTCGTGAGGGCGTGGTCGCGGTGGTGAGAAGTGGCTTCGAGAGGCAGACGAGACGAGCACGCCAAAAGCGAGTTAACTGAGAACAAAGAGGCGTTTGTAACTGCAAAGAAAGGACGAATATGCGGGAAGGCGGTCTGGCAAGCGGTGGAGGAGCTGTAGCACGCCGATCCGGCCACAGTCGAGATGCTTTGCAGGAAGCGCCGGCAGTAGATGGCCTTTTCACACTGCCACGTGGGCATGATCACGACCGAGGGCTGTGCGGCACCTCATCCTGCTCCGAGTCCCCTCCCGCGCGCTTGAAGATATATATCTGTTCCACAACCCCACAAGTTCTACGACCTCGTGAAGACAGAACTATATCTCTACTGTCTATTACTTTCTCGCTGCTATACGCGCCCTCGGCGCCGGATATATTGATGCAGTCCTACCTGGGTCAGGGCAGTGGATGAACCCAGTCTGTAACGCCATCTCAGAATTTGATCATGAGCGTCATGTTATCCTGTGCGGTATCTAGACTCATCGCATTTCGAGCCCAGGATGGCGCAAATCAAGTCGACGGTATGTCGCTCATGTTGCTATTCTGCGGCGTGCCTGAACTTCCTTTCTGTACCGATCTTATAGTGATATATCGGCGGCACCGTCGTATTGCCTGGCATGGGTTTCTGCAGCCTGTCGCAACATCGTGCCCCCAATCGGCTTCATGGATCGGGGATATTGAGGTCACGCCGTCAGCGATTCTGCACCCATATGCATACTGGTAGAGTCTGGAGCTTTTGCCCAACATGCAGCATGTGCAGTTACTTATCGCTCAGAGGGAGAGAAGTCGCATCGGAGGAACTCAAAGTCCTTGCATAACCCTCGGAGGAGGGTCACTCTATGCAGCACGCAAGAAGCATTTGCTAGCCTAGGGCGGTCCGCACCAGTCCTTACCCCCGCGTACCATGCAGCGTCTGCCAAGGTAGCTTCCGCAGGTACCTGAAATACCGTCTGTCGAGTCCCTACATCCATCACTGACCTACGATGCTTCCTAGGACCTGATATATAGATGGAGTAGTGAAGAGCGGTCAGGTGTGCTATCACTTTCTCATCCGGCCGCCGGCCCGCCGGGATATCCTCCAGGAGCTACTCCAGGGAAGTACCGACGCTCATGGTCACCGACCACCAGGCCATGTTGCTCATGCCTCACGCCTCGCTCACATGGACTCGCCTCTGGCCTATAAGAAGGCGCAGCTGCCGAGTCCTACTCTCCGCATCATTACCTGGTACGCTCAGCGTGAGCTTGCAGACCATGATCTCCACCGTTGGCTTTTCTATACTCTTGGGCTGCTTGGCTCTCGGCTTGGGCACTATTGCCGCGAGCTTCCCTGACCCTCTGCCGCTCAAGGGCTCGGTTCTGATACACGACCCGAGCCTCGTCCAGCGTGCAAGCGACGGGAAGTATTTCCTGTTTACCACCCACAACAAGGCTGGCATCCTCACTGCGACTAATTTGGCGGGGTACGAAGTCTAGCATCTGGTCAGAACACGCCAGGCCCACTGATGATTCCTCAGTCCTTGGACCTCTGTAGGGTCTGTCCTTCCTGCTGATTCTTCGATCAACCTGCGTATGTCAGACTTGATCTGGGCGTAGGCTGCAAGGCACTGAATGCACCTCCACATAGCGGGTAGGGACGACATTTGGGCACCCGACGTATCATTCCACAACGGCCAGTACTACGCCTACTATGCCGTATCGACCTCCGGGTCACAGAATTCCGCCATTGGCCTGGCGACGTCCTCCAGCATGGAACCGGGCACCTGGACAGATCACGGCCAAGTCTTCGCATCCTCGACCGGAGCTGCATACAATGCCATCGATCCTAATCTTGTGATCGACGAACACGGTTCTCCGGTTCTGACGTTCGGTAAGGTCCATAGCAGACCTGGCCATGCACATGACTAAATTTCGTGTCATATGCTTGCAGGTTCGTTCTGGGTGAGGTGACACCGCATCGGAGCATCATCGGCGAATTCTCATTTCCACCAGAGCGACATCTTCCAGGTCAACCTCGCCAGCAATCTTCAGAGCGTCTCTGGGTCTCCGACTCAGGTGTCCTTCAACTCGACTTCCCCTCAGCCTGAGGAGGGCGCGTTTGTATGGAAACACGGGAGCTTCTACTATCTTTTCTTCAGTAGCGGTACGTGCATAACCGTCAATTTGTTCTCGGCGTGTTCATTGATGTTCTGTAGGGCTCTGCTGTGGTTTCGATGCCAATAACCTCCCCCCTGCTGGAGACGAATACAAAGTAGTGCTCATCATGGTAAATCAGCGCCTTGGTCTCATCTCGCGCGATGTAGGTCTTCGTCGGCAGATCGTCATCCGCACATGGCCCCTTTGTCGACAAGAATGGCAAAGATCTGCGCAAGACGGGCGGCACGCTGGTCCTCGCCTCGCACGGCAATGTCTACGCGCCCGGCGGTCAGAGCATCTTCACCGACTCCAAGTCCGGCAAGGACATCTTCGTGTATCACTATGTTCCAGTGAACAGCCCGCAGCCATACAGCGATGCTTACTCCACCTTGGGATTAAACGCGATCGATTGGAGTTCGGTGAGCGTTCAGACACCGATCGCTGTCGGCCCGATGCCTGCATGAATTCATTTGACTGATGAGTGCTCCACCAGGGATGGCCGGTGTTGATGAGCCTGTAGGCTCAGGGCATTACTGGTTTTGTACCATAACCGTCAAGTCCTCATATCCTGCTCTGTTCCTGGTGCGCCCTAAGGTGGTTGCGCAGTGAGGGGTCTTCTACCGTGCGGATCGCCTACCTTCGACTGGAAATCTATCGAGGTTGCAGTTACGTAGTACTAGATTCAGCCCGCCGCTTTCCTGCCTGATTCAGCAGCGTCTTCTTTCGACATGCGGAATGCGTTTGGGTCGCATGTCCCAAGGTCATTGCGTCACCACCGGCCAAGAACGTCCGAAGTTACGCTTTTGGCTTCTTCGGCGCATCCATTGGGTGTACTGCATGATGGAGCCTGCGCACCGCATGGGAGGTGCCGCCGTCTCGAAATTTGAGAAATTCGAACTCTCACCTCCTCCGACCCTCGCGCCATCGTGTGACGGGTCGGCAGGACATCGCCATGCACAACGGTTGAGCTTAAGTCTGTCAGGTGTGCGGCTCCGAACGCATGTTGCAGGCTGCCGCAGGTGGGAGGGGTGGTGCGTGATCGTCAAGGTTGCATAGCATGGTGTGTTGCTGCGCTGACATGGACGCCTTGGTCCTGCAGGTATAAAACGGAGCTGTTGCAGGGTCATACTGCAAACTCAACGTCTACGATGACTCGTCTAACGATGATGCTCTCCGCGCTCTGTCTCTCGATAGTCACCCTTTCCTTGGGTGCTCCTGCCGCCACATTCCCTGACCCGTTACCGTTGCAAGGTGCCCATGTCTATGTCCATGACCCCAGCCTCATCCAACGTGAGAGTGATGGGAAGTACTTCCTCTTCACTTCGCACGACAAGGCGGGCATCATCACCGCTGACAACCTTGCTGGGTGCGTTCTGGGTCCGACCATGTTGTCTCAAGCCGCTCATGCTTCGGTAGGCCCTGGACCGAAGTGGGCTCTACTCTCCCGGACGGCTCGTCCATTGACCTCCGTACGTTGGGTCGGATCTCGCATTGTTATCCTCGCTCACCATGACCCCATTAGCCGGCAATGACGACATCTGGGCCCCTGATGTCTCCTTCCACAACGGCGTGTACTACGCATACTATGCCGTCTCGACATCGGGCTCGCAGAACTCCGGCATTGGGCTTGCCACGTCTACGAGCATGGACCCAGGGACCTGGACCGATCTCGGACAGGTCTTCCGCACGCAAACGAACGACCCGTATAACGCTATCGACCCTAACCTTGTCATTGATGAGAATGGAACGCCTGTGTTAACTTTTGGTATGTTCTCAGGTTCGATCTGCTAAGGATACACTGCCTTGACGCTGACGGATCTTAAACAGGATCATACTGGGTCAGTGCACTTGTGTAGAGTTGACGCTCGCCTCTGACCCCTACTTGAACAGGGCGATATCTATCAGTTCAATCTGCAGAGCGACTTCAAGACCCCGGCAACCTCACCGGTTCAGGTGGCACACAACTCGACGGCACCTAGCCCTGTTGAGGGCGCTTTTGTCTGGAAGCATGGTGACTTCTACTATCTCTTCACCAGCAGTGGTACGCACCCGTATGTTTCTCGTGCCCAATTCACATCTCACTTCGCTCAGGGCAATGCTGCTCATTCGATCCCAACAACCTGCCCCCGGCTGGGAACGAGTACAAAGTAGCGTACCCTTTGCTCGAAGCAGGGTCCTCTGATAACCTGACATGTCACAGGTCTTCGTCGGCAGGTCGTCCTCCGCTCATGGTCCGTTTGTCGACGCAGCCGGCGTTGACATGCGCAACAACGGCGGTACCCTCGTGATCGCTTCGCACGGCGACGTCTTCGCTCCCGGCGGCGAGGGCATTTTCCACGACACCAAGAGTGGGAAGGACATCTTCGTCTATCACTACTTGCACTCTCAGGGCTCGATGGCCTACCAGGAGCAAGGTTCTAGTGTGGGACTGAACGCGATTGACTGGAGCTCCGTGAGTTGCTTTGACCTATTCCAAGCGATGGTCGGCTTGCTGACCATCGTGGTCAGGGTTGGCCCGTTCTGACGAGCATCTGATCGACGAATGCTGCTTGAGTCTTCATAACGGCGCGATGATGCTACACCCACCATGTATATGTACCACGAGAAAGGGACCAGAATGTGCCGCCATCTTGAATTTGACCAACCTCCCCGATATGGCCCGAAACCCTCACGCGGGGTTAGGGTCGGTAGGGTCAGCAGCCACCATGCGGGAATCCGTGCCGGCCGTTCCGAGTCGCCGGGCACTGACTCTACGGTTGAGTCTCGCCGAAGCTCTCCTCGGTTTCGTGCCCATCGCATCCGTACTTGCACCTTTGTCAGATCTTTCCGACCAGTAGTTCCTCTCGTTGCTAATCATGCCATTCGACACGATGCTCGATGTCTGTGTTGTAGGATTTGGCGGTATGCTGAGCGAAACCTTCACCGGCTCCCGCAGTGGCTGAAGTACAACTGACCAGCGATCGGGGCATTGTATGCGTTTGCTCTTCACAAAAGCGGATACGTACGGGTGACTGCGGTCTGCCGGTAAGTATAGCTTCACCGCGTCTTCCGTATCGTTCTCTTAGCTCGCTCAAGTCAGGTCGAACTATGACGCACTTCGAGGTATGCTCGCAGCTCGATAACTCATGTGACCAAGCGAGCAAATGAGGTGGTGGACTGACTTGCCATCCTGCTGTAGATAACGGGATGGACATCGATTCCGACCGATTTGGCATGCACACTGCCTGGAAGCCCTACCGAGGTGCGAGAGTCTCGAGCGTTCGGACGTCCATCGAGTCGTACTGACGTACACACTCGCCGTGACCGTATGAAGTGGTGAGAAGTGTCGAAGAGGCCGCCGACCGACATTACTCCTTCATCATCTGCGCGTTCAAGTGCATCCCGGAGATCATCACGACCCCGGCCCTGCTCTCGCCCCTTCTGTCTAAGCTTGCCGCAGACCCTCCGCAGAACACGACGACGTTCGTTCTACTCCAGAACGGCATCGGGATAGAAGATGATCTGCAGGCAGCACTTGCCAACATCGACGCTCCGACTGTCCTCATCTCGGGCTGCTGTTGGGTCGACACTACTGCGATGGATGCAGGCAAGAAGATTGCCCAGCACGGAAATGAAAGGCTCGTACTGGGTTATCACCTCGCTCCCGACCGGCGAACGGAGCTCTGCGAGAGCGCTGCAAAGCAGTCTCTTGACCGCCTCTGTGAACTCCTCCGGATGGCTGGCGGAAACGTCGAAGCGGCAACCGACGTTGACATTGCTCGCTGGCGTAAAGTGCTTTGGTGCGTTTTAACAAGTGTAAATGACATATTGCCTCGATCATTCACTTGTGCGGACAGGAATGCGTCTTTTTCCACGCTATGCACGCTGACTCGCGCTCATGTCGGAGACGTCCTCGCACTCGAAACTTCGCGCGCAGCGCTCAAGGAGATCATGTTTGAAGTGCTCTCTGTCGCACGAGCCTCGCTCCCACCTTCCCCCGCAGTGGAGGAAATCCTCGCGGACAAAGTCGTCGATGAGATTATCGCACATGAGAACCCGCACTCAATTTTTCGCCCTTCCATGCTGGTCGACCTAGATTGCGGACGCCCCGTGGAAGTAGAGGCCATCGTAGGAGGTGTCCTCCGGAGAGCGAAGGCGAAAGGAGTAGGCACTCCCAGACTTGACTTGATCTATGCAGGGCTCTCGGTCATGCAAAGCAAGCTCATCAAAAGATCTTGATGCGGCTGGCACAGGAGAATGAAGGGTCAACTGACAAGGAGAGGACGAACTGCTTTGGATGGTCCATGCGATTGTACAATTATTTGGTTCCAGGGGCAACAAACGGATACAACTACATGCGATCCTACCGATCACGAGTGCACATTTAAGCGTAGCAAAGGACGCGGTAATCCTGCAACAGGTGTTCAGCACGCTCTCAGTGAGGTTGAGTGCGTGCGTCCTACCTTCTTCTCCTTCTCGGTGTTCGCATAGGGTACGAAAGCAGCATCGAGCTTCGGGCCACACTTGCCAGGGACGATCGCGTCGTGGTGGTGGGCCTGGGCAATGAAGAGCGGGGTACCGTCGGCCTCACGGCCACCCTCAACCGGGCGAGCGCCGAGGCGGTCGAGATCGAGACGGCCGTGGTGATCAATCCAGCGAAGGGCACGCATGTCACCGACGAGAACCTCGAACTTCGGCAGCTGGAGCGGCACAGGGGCGTTAGCACACTGGAGTTGGTCACATTCGGCGACCCATGCCGAGGGCTCACATGAATCTCGCTATGAGCGTATCCAATGACACCGCCCTTCTGGAAGATGGGGGACGCCTTGCCAATCTCTGCAGATGTGATCAGATAGTGAAGAGCGTGAGCACACGTTGTTGTCACTTACGGAGACTGCCCTGATCACAGAATGCGAAGTCAGCATTCGATTCCGCACATATGAGAATGCCGGATTACCTCGTGGAAGCCGCGGCAAATGTAGTGAGGCTGGCCGTGTTCCTCGCCGCCGACGATGGCGATGTTGGTGGGGATGTTCTTGCCCTCGACGAGGATCCAGGTCGCAGGACCACGAGGGCCGTGCTCATAGTACTCGCGCGTGCGCTGCTCGGCCTCCTGCAGCCAGTTCGTCAAAGCCCAGACATTGGCCTTTTTCTGCACGCCAAGCCAAGCTGAGCGTCAGCGCATCCGCCAAGGCTGGATAGAGTTGGGGCAGTGTCAGGCCATACCTCTTCCTCGCTCTTCTCGTGTTCCTTGTATGCGAAGTATCCCGCGCCGATTGCGGCAATGCCGGCCAGAAGACCACCGCCAACCTAAAGCAATGTGTTGAGGATGGACGCTGTGCGGGACACATGTGCAACTTCACTGACCTCGATTTCCTTCTTGCGGTCGTCGCTCAAGCTGTTCCAGCCGGTCTTGCGCTCATCCGGATGGATGGGCACCTGCTGCTGCGGTGGCTGATCGTAACGCGGCTTGTCGTCACCATACCCGCCTGCGAACGAAAGATACTCGTCAGCACAGTTGACGTGGTGCAACATGAGCGGGCATACCTTGCTGCGGCGGAGGCGGCTGGTTGTAACCCTGGTTGTAGCCACCCTCCTGGCGGTGGTGCTCATGATGTTCCTCCTCTGGGAGACGACCCCAGAGAGCAGGAGTGGCGGGAGGTTCCCAACCGGCCTGTGGCGATGAATGTCAGTACTTGCTGTACAACGTGGCGTGCGCTAGGAGTAGCCTGACCTGGGACTGGTGGGCTTGGATGATCTTATACTTGTGTCCTGGACAAGGGGCAAGATGTTAGGTGGACTCTCTGTGGCCCGGCCGGTATAACTCACCCTGATACTCGACGACAGAGCCGAGGTCGTACCAGGTACCAGGTTCCCATTCGTATACCATGATCGTAGTTGCTAGCTGAGTATGTGAGTGGGTTTGAGCGCAGATGGTAGACCATGCCGGTCTTATATACCCGCTGAATGTGACGGTTACTCCCCTAATTGTGGAGTGACGCGCAGCCGCCGAGCCGGGTACCGCGATGGTGGCATCGCCCAGCGGCGATGATCTGATTGTATTGACGGGAAGGAACAGGGCAGCGCACACGTTGCGGGATGGGCGAAGTCCTGTAATAAGCCTACATGCGCCGTTCTCAACTTCGCGAGCTTTCCGGCACCCCTTCCTTCACGTTGCAGGCCCAGTAGATCTCATACAGGAGCCTGACTGGAAACTCTCTGAGCCGACTCGCGCATGTGTCTCCGCTCGTGGCGTTGCGTGATGACGTTCCTTTTCCAAACCTGAAGGTGGTCGATCATCGACAAGTCAAGCCGGAATGAATGAAGCAAGCACGAGGGTTTCATATGAGCTCGAGGCCGGATGCCAGGTGCTTCAACGTTGAGGACGTTCCAGCAGCGCCCATCCTTCAGAAATACAATTCATCGTGGCAGCGGTCGAAGAGCCCGCCGAGACGTCGCTGAGCGTCGACGACCCTCGACGACCTCGAGGCCTCGGAGTCGCTCACGTTGATCGCAATCGGAGAACCCGGGCCGAGGCGCTGGGTAGCACTCTTTGCCCGATTTGGCAACGACGGCGCGTAATGCAAGTTTTCGGGCTTCGAGCTCGACTCCTTGCATTTTGCTTGCTTGCTCCTCTCATCTCCGCTTCACTTCATTCACTGGGCTGTCTGGACGACCACGGTCTGTTCGCACTCTTCCAGGCATCCATGGAGGACCAAGCAGAGTCCTTCAAGGACCCGCTATGTCTGAATCTACAGAGACAGACCAAAAAACTGCTCGCACTCCTCCCGGTCGAGAGTACCTACTCTGCTGCTCTCAAAAATGCTATCTCTCGCGCTTCTTTGCTCGACATGCTCTCCGAGCTCCTTCTTGTACCGCAATATACTATGGCGGTTGCTACGCTTTTCAGGCCTCTCTTGCTGGACCTCTGCACGAGGTGGTTGCATGTAGCGACAAATGGCCTGCAGAAATTCGAGGCGCTTTGCCTTCTCCTCGAAATCTACCCCGAATTGTACCCGTATGTCACCCGAGGATCGTCGTTAGTGCTTGTATACTCATTTCAGCCTTACTAGCATCCTTTCCGCTCTTCTGAAGCACCCCGGATTGGAACATGGCCCGCTGGAATCAGCATTGGCCTCCCAGAAGACGCAAGGGGTGGACCCGCAATTGACGCAGCGCGTATTGCTCGCATACTATCGGCTTCTCCAAGCCAACCGAGCGTTGCCTCGTGCCCTCGGCTGGTCTCTCACACCCCTCTCGCAAGTTATGTATGCTCCGCACTCCGATAAGGGTACAGTCTTGCTGGCAATCAGGTGCTATGCCCTTCAAGCCGGCATGATGGAAGGCGAGCGTGTCAAGCTTGAGCAGCAGCTCGTCGGCGACGTCAAGGAGGTCGACTGCCCGGTGCAATACTCAGTCAACTCGGACGGGTCCGTTCGCGCGGTTGACGGCTGGGTGCTGCCTGTACTCGAGACGGAGCGCATCTCACGCGAGAGAGATGCCATCCTCGACGCCAATGAATTCTATGAAATTGACGTGAACGACTCGAGCGAGCCTATTCATCCGGCGGAGCTCAGGTACGTATATAGCATCACCTTGTCATACAGCATCCTGACGTTTTGTTGTAGTCCCCTGATTGCGAACGTTCATGGTGTCCTCGTACTTCGCGCGTCCGTCCCAGCGAATTCACCCTCGCATCTCATCGACACGCCCACGGCAGTGCAGTCCCTGCGCCAGATCGCACTGCATCTCTCAGTCCAGCTACCGATCCTCCTCACATCGGCTCCTTCCGCCGGAAAGTCCCTGTTGATCTCACATCTGGCGCAACTCCTGCACCCTGGGGCACGGAACCAGATCGTGACCATCCACCTCGCGGATACGTCTCTGGACCCAAGGTCCCTGTTGGGCTCCTATGTGTCCTCTCCTACGAGACCCGGGACGTTTGAATGGAAGGAAGGCGTGCTCGTTCGTGCTATGCGCGAAGGGAAGTGGGTCGTTTTCGAAGATATTGATCGTGCGACGATGGAGGTTCTCGGGATCATCAAACCTCTCGTTGAATCTCTTGGTGCGGACAAGTGGATCGGCGGACGTGCGCGTTTGGAGATCCCAAGTCGCGGCACTATTGAGGCGAAGGATACCTTCGCCGTCTTCGCAACTCGCTCTATGCACCCCTCGCGCAAGGGTACATTCCCTAGCCCCACCTTCTACGGCGCGCACAAGTTCTACGAGGTCATCATCGAATCGCCGACCGCTAGCGATCTCCGCAGGATCATTGACACAAAGTTCCCTCGTCTTGCTGGAGCGCCCGCCCAGGGCCTCATCAACCTCTGGGATGGCGTACGTGCCCTGGGTAGCCCGGCCTCTACTCGTGATGTGGGCCTTCGCGAGCTTGAAAGGTTTTGCACCCGTGTCAGTGGACTCCTCCCGCCCAGCCACCAGTCTATGGACGTAGACGAGGACCCTGCTCTGCCGGTCGACCTCTCGAGATTACTCCCCAACCCGACCGTGCGCGAAGACATATTTCTGGAAGCCCGGGACGTGTTCTTCGGCGCCGGCGCTACCACGTCGGCGGGCCGCGCGCACCTCGCAGCGGTCGCGCAGGTGGTCGCCAGCCATCTAGGCCTCTCTGACGAGCGCAGGGAGTGGCTCATGCATAACAGAACCCCCGAGTTCGAGTTGGAGAAGGATGTGAACGGCCGAGTCACGGCAGTGCGCGCGGGACGAACGCGCCTCGCGGCCCGCTCTGCGAAGACGGAGATCGCTCCTCCGGTCACTCGTCCATTCGCGATGCACCGTCCGGCGGTGTCATTGATGGCGCGACTCGCCACCGCCATCTCGCTCTCAGAGCCCATCCTACTCACCGGTGAGACGGGTACAGGCAAGACGAGCGTGGTGACGCACCTCGCGTCGCTCCTCCGGCGTCCGCTGATCTCGCTGAACCTGTCGAACCAGACGGAGTCCTCGGACATCCTTGGCGGGTTCAAGCCTGTTGACGCGCGCGTGCCGGGCGCCGAGCTGCAGCAGCGCTTCTTGGACCTGTTCGGAGGGACGTTCAGCAGGAAGAAGAACGCGCATTTCGAGGAATCCGTGCGGAAGGCGGTCCAGGAGCGGAAGTGGAAGCGCGCGGCCGGGTTATGGTTAGAGGCGACGAAGATGGCGAAGGGTAGGATTCAGGCGAAGCAAGCGGAAGAGGACGCGTACGTTGATGTACCTCTCCGTATCTCCGAGCGGATACTAATGGCCTCGTGCGCCGTGCAGGAAGGAACTGGAGGGAGGGACGTCGCGCAAGCGTAGGAAGGTCGAGGGCGCGGGTTTGAAGGTGTCTATGGATGCCTGGGCCGCATTCGAGCGCGACGTGCAGACGTTCGAGGTCCAGCACGTGCAGGGGAAGAGCAAATTTGCCTTTGCGTTCGTTGAGGGACCTTTGGTAAAGGCGTTGCGGAACGGCGACTGGTAAGTTGTCGCATACACTCCTTACAAGCAATACTGACAATATTTATAAACAGGATCTTACTTGACGAGGTGAACTTGGCCACGCCCGAGACTCTCGAGTCCATCTCTGGTCTGCTCAATGGGCCTACCGCTTCCATCACCTTGACGGAGCAGGGCTCACTCGAGCCTATCCCTCGTCATCCGGATTTCCGCCTCTTCGCGTGTATGAACCCCGCGACGGACGTCGGCAAGAAGGACCTCCCTCCTAACATCCGGTCGCGCTTCACCGAGATTGACGTACCGCCCCCCGACGCGGACAAAGAGACGCTTCTCACTATCGTCTCACAGTACATAAGCGCGTGCGCTGT
Organism: Pilatotrama ljubarskyi; assembly: GCA_022385805.1. Taxonomy (NCBI): domain Eukaryota; kingdom Fungi; phylum Basidiomycota; class Agaricomycetes; order Polyporales; family Polyporaceae; genus Pilatotrama; species Pilatotrama ljubarskyi. The sequence goes on from MU277675.1 coordinate 38,231, forward strand.
CGGCGACAAGGGTGCCATCATGGACGTCGCGGAGTTTTACACCGCTGTGAAACGGCTCGCCGACGAGCGGCAGATTGCGGACGGATCGAATCATCGCCCGCACTTCAGCATGCGCACGCTTGCTCGCGCTCTGACGTTTGCGGCGGACATGGCGCCGGCGTATTCATTGCGCAGGGCGCTGTGGGAAGGCTGTCTTATGGCCTTCACAATGGTTTTGGATGGCCCAAGCGCGGCTGCAGTCACGGCGCTCGCTCAGAAACATGTCCTTGCTGGAGTCCGGAACCCGCGTTCGTTGCTGTCGAAGGAACCACTTCCTCCGGGCGACCCGTCTGCGTTCGTCAAGTTCGGCCCCTTCTATCTCGAGAGAGGCCCTCTGCCCGAGGATCCCGCTGAGGACTACATCATGACGCCCTCTGTCGAGACCAAGCTCATTGACTTGGCTCGTATCATTGCGGCCAAGCGGTTCCCCGTCCTGATCGAGGGCCCAACCTCCAGTGGGAAGACTAGCTCTATCGAATACCTCGCCAAGAGAACCGGGCACAGGTTCGTGCGAATCAACAACCACGAGCACACCGACATCCAGGAGTACATCGGGACGTACGTTTCTGACCCCATCACTGGCAAGTTGGTCTTCAAGGAGGGCCTTCTTGTTCGCGCTCTGCGCCAAGGAGACTGGATCGTCCTCGATGAGTTGAACCTTGCCCCGACGGATGTCCTCGAAGCGCTCAACCGTCTGCTCGATGACAACCGAGAGCTCGTCATCCCAGAGACACAGGAAGTCGTCCGGCCGCATCCTCACTTCATGCTCTTCGCCACGCAGAACCCGCCGGGCCTCTATGCTGGACGCAAGGTCCTCTCTCGGGCTTTCCGTAATCGATTCCTAGAGGTGCATTTCGAGGACGTGCCGCAGGCGGAGTTGGAGACGATCCTCTGCCAGCGTTGCCGGATAGCTCCCTCCTACGGCCAACGTATTGTGGCCGTTTTCCGCGAGCTGCAAAAGCGTCGTCAGTCGAGCCGTGTCTTCGAGAGCAAGCATGGGTTCGCGACCTTGAGAGATCTCTTCCGATGGGCAGGGCGTGATGCAATCAGCTACGAGGAGCTTGCTGCGAACGGCTACATGCTGCTCGCTGAACGGACCCGTCGTGAGGATGACAAGGCCGTGGTCAAGGAGGTCATTGAGTCCATCATGAAGGTCCGTATCGATGAAGCAAGCCTGTATGACATGCGGAACCCCAAGTTCGATCCCGCCGCCTTCCTAGGGTGTCCCATACCTTCGTCCTCCCAAGTCGTCTGGACCTCCGCGATGCAACGGCTCTTCGTTCTCACTGCTCGTGCGCTGCGCTTCAATGAGCCGGTGCTCCTTGTTGGAGAGACGGGATGCGGGAAGACCTCGGTGTGCCAGCTGTATGCGGAGGTCCTTGGGCGCACGCTTCGTACCGTCAACTGTCACCAGAATACGGAGACTGCAGACCTCATCGGCGGTTTGCGGCCCATCCGCAACAAGGCGGCTGTCGAGGCTGAGACCGTTCGCGAGGCAGTCGTCATGCTCTCGCAGTTCGGAGTGAAGGGCGTCACAGAGGATGCTACGTCGTTGACAGCGGCCATCGACAACCTGCTCAAGCCTGGCTTTATTGGTACAACGCAGGAAGCAGCCCTACTGGATCTTCGAGCCCGCCTACAACGCTTGTCCGCTATGTTCGAATGGCGCGATGGCCCACTCGTAGAGGCTATGCGGCAAGGCGACGTCTTCCTGTTGGACGAAATCTCGCTGGCCGACGACTCCGTCCTTGAGCGTCTCAACAGTGTCCTGGAGTCTGGTCGTACCATCGTCCTGGCGGAACGTGGAGGAAGCGAGGAGGAGATCCCCGCTATCAAGGCGGCCGAGGACTTCAAGTTCGTGGCGACCATGAATCCTGGAGGGGACTATGGCAAGAAAGAGCTTTCACCTGCCTTGCGCAATCGCTTCACGGAGATATGGGTGCCGCCTATCACCGACCGTCGCGACCTAGAGTGCATCGTCGAGACCCTCTGGCAGCACGAAGTCCTGAGCGACTACACCAAGCCTCTTCTTGACTTCGTGGAGTGGCTCTGCGCAGCGGTCGGGGACCGCGCCTTCGCTAATCTTCGAGACATCTTGGTGAGTCATCCTGTAACAGTCTATTCTCAACCTTTGTTGACAACGGGCTGCAGGCGTGGGTATCGTTCTCGAACGCTGCAATCTCTCGTAACATCGACAGCCTGTCTGCCAATGCGGTCTTCGTGAGTCGACGTCACTTTCGAGCGCTCTGTGTGATGCTGACGGAAGGTTAGCACCACGCAGCGGAGATGGCTTTCTTGGACGGGCTCGGGTCAATGCCCCAGCTCTCTGCGTATTCCAAGGAAGCACTCGAACGCTTGAGATCTGAAGCGGCTGCGAAGCTTCACGAGCTCGTTCCTCTGCCCTCCGGCTCCGCTGGCAGCCCCGCCCTCATTTACGATCCCGTCGGCGTGCGCTTTGGCGCCTTCTCCATCCCTAGGGGTCCACAGCAGCCCATCTCGCAGAGTTTCAGTCTCGAGGCCCCCACAACACGCGACAACGTCATGCGCGTCATACGAGCTTGTCAGTTGCAAAAGCCAATCATGCTCGAGGGTAGCCCTGGTGTCGGGAAGACCAGTCTCGTCGCGGCGCTTGCCAACATGTGCGGCTATCATCTTTGCCGCATCAACCTCTCAGACCAAACCGATCTTGTCGATCTCTTCGGGTCAGACCTACCGGTTGAAGGAGGCGAACCTGGGCAATTCGCCTGGAAAGATGCCGAGTTTCTCAGGGCGCTACAGGAAGGCCATTGGGTACTCCTCGACGAGATGAATCTGGCACCGCAGTCGGTGCTTGAAGGCCTGAACGCTGTTCTCGACCATCGAGGCACAGTCTATATACCCGAACTTGGTCGCTCCTTCGTTCGTCACCCGTCTTTCCGTATCTTCGCAGCCCAGAACCCCCTCCACCAGGGTGGCGGTCGAAAGGGCCTGCCCAAGTCCTTCCTGAACCGTTTCACCAAGGTTTACGTTCAGGAGATGTCGTCTGCGGACCTGCTCCTCATCTGTCGCAACCTCTTTCCTGATTACCCTCCGGAGTCGTTGGAGAAGATGATCGCATACATGAGCGTCCTGAACGAAGAGACGATGGTCAAGCGCTCCTTCGCTAGGGAGGGGGCTCCTTGGGAGTTCAATCTTCGGGACGTCATTAGATGGGCCACGCTGCTGTGCAACTCCGATCCTCCTGCGCACCCTTCTCAATACCTCTCGACCGTCATTCTTCAACGGTTCAGGACCCCGGAGGATCGTCATCGAGCCCGAAAGATCTTCGCGGACATATTCTCGGAGGAACATGACTTGAACCGGCCTGGTCTCACTATCACGCCGTCGCACCTTCAGATAGGCAACCACCTTTCGCAACGACGTGGTCGCCACTCTGCCGTCAGGGGCGGACGCGTGCTACAAGAATCTATCCCCGCTCTCGAGTCTCTTGGGACCTGTATAGCTCATGGATGGCTGGCGATCCTAACTGGGCCCAGGAACAGCGGTAAGACTACATTGATCAGGACGATGGCAAACATGCTAGGTAAGACGCTGTATGAGGTGCCCATTAACAACGCTACAGATGCCACCGACATCTTGGGCAGCTTTGAGGAGACTGATCTGGGATATCGCCTCGCTGGTGCTGTCCGCACAGTCCTGGAGCTCTTGGACGACCTCTCGTGCTCTGATCCTGGACCTCAGCTACATCGAGCGTCCGACTACACGGCGTTGCTACGGTCCCTATCGGAAGGAGCTCCTTCTCAGACGATCCGACTGACTGTGGAGGTCCTCGCCCGCGTGCTGGACAGGCTCTCAACCATCCCCGAGCCTCATCGTGCTCGATGCGAGGCGGCTCGCGCCGAGGTACGGCAACTTCAAGAACGGGGCCATCAAGCCGGTCGACTTGAATGGATCGACGGCCCTCTAGTCCGCGCTGTGAAGGAGGGTCACTGGCTACTGCTTGATGGCGCCAATCTCTGTAACGCGTCAGTTCTGGATCGCTTGAATTCGCTTTGCGAGATGGGCGGTTCACTCACACTGAACGAGCGTGGTGCTGTCAACGGCGCGGTTCAGGTCTTACAGCCTCATCCGGACTTCCGCTTGTTCATGTGCGCGGACAGTCAGTACGGGGAGCTCTCGAGGGCTATGCGGAACCGCGGCATCGAGATATCTCTAACAACGTCTCTCGGATCGGACGACCTTCGACGCATCGCAGACCATGTTAGATGCTCCTCCAGACTCGTCTTCCGGGGGCCCGACTACAGGAGGCCTGTCACGCTCTATTCGCTACATACTCGTGGCCTTCTGAACCAGCCAACGCTACCTCTCAGCCCTATCGACTACTGTCCCGAACGACTCCTGGAAGACGACTCTCCGAACCAACGTGCGGCTGTCCTTCTGCCCTCAATTACACCTACAAGCTCGGCGTCCTCAAGGCGGGCGGTCATGTATTTCATTGCGGCGAATGTGGTGCCGGATGCTCTGACGTTCTTGTCCCGCCTCTTACCGTACTGCGACAATTCTTCCTCTTCGGCATTTCTATCTACCCTCCAGTCATTCTTGGGAATGATAGAATGTAGTGACGTATATCGTACTGTCATTCAAATGCGGAGGATTCTCAGTCACTCGTGCCAAATCCCGTGTGATGTACTGCTCGCGCAGGTGAGTGGTGTACACTAAGGTGAGTGGTCGGCAAGCTCATGTTGTCTTACAAGCCGCTATACTCGAACGCCCATGCATCCCTCCCAACGTCGTCTGATCACAACGATGAAGCGATCCCTCTGAGATACCTGCGTCTGGTCACGGCTGCGACTTACGACTACGATTACGCGCGCGGCACCACCGCTGAGCCCCTGCAAGTTTCGAGGCATACTAAAGCCACAGACAAAGCTCGCACTGAGAATCGCGCGGCAGTCAGCACGAGAAGTCTTGTTGATACCATCAAGTCGTCCGCAACAACTTTCCTGAGCCGTCCAGACCTCAATGCAGGACATGCTGTACGTCGTCACCCTTGTCATGATGGTGCCGGTGAACACTTCGTTGATCACAATTCTTCAGGATGTCGACGCGTTGCTCAAGATAGTCGCGCTTGGACGCTACATACAGGCTGCGATGCAATCCGGAGGAAGTTTTGATTTCTCGCTAGCCTATGCCGCTCTGGAGTGGATCGAACAAGTCATCAACGGCCCTCACTCTGCGTCCGCCTTTACCGCCATCACTCGTGCCGTCTCTAACCTCAAAGGCGTTGTCTCTCTATCAACCGGCTTCGGGCTCATCAATATCTGGAGGACAATGTGGCCCCGAAAGACTGGGCCGTCACACGACGACATGATGGAACTAGAGAACGCGGATCGTCGGTCTGCTGTGCACGACAAAAGTAGGTGGTCTCTCCCCAGCAGCATCGAGGATCACGCTCATCGGTAGCAGGGCTCCGGACGCAGATACTGGATCTCATGTCACTCTGGACAGTACTAAATCCCGCTGAGGAGGAGCAAAAGAGTAAGCTCATCGAACTGAGCCTCCAGACAAAGAAGGTGGGTATGTTGTCATTTTGCCCGAGTTGAGCCATTGACGCACGGCTTGCAGCGTCTTGCAGAGATGGTGCAGATTGAGGCGCATGTTCCTCCACAGGCGACGGATCTTTCACAAGTCTCTGTGCGGCTCAGAGTTCTACACGCGCTCACGAACGACCCTGCTGCGTCCAGAGCGGTTAGTCCTACGCCTCGAGTATAGTCTTGAGTCATCAAAGTCGCTCACAATTGACGTAGATCGTCCATGAATTCATTGATCTCTGTTGCTCTGACGCCAGTGTCCCCTTGGCGGAACTCGTTGACTTCAGGCAGCTCTTCTGGGCGTCCGATGCCGGTGAACGTGAGTTTTGAGTGTTTATCACCGGATTAGTGCTAAGATGTCATCAGTGATCACACCATCATACATGCGCGCGTTGAAGAATTGGTTAGAAGCGGTCTGGAATGCTGGCCCCGTTGCTGAGGTGAGTGCTTGATAGACACGTCTCCATGACATTCCCGCCAACTCCGCTCGTGTAGCTCTCTGGGGCTTCCGCTCTCTGCCACCCCCTCGAGCTTTCTGATATTGTCCTCATATGGTGCGCGCAAGTTCATCTTTTCGCCCTTCGTATGACTTATGGTTTTGTAGCGACGAGAGCAGTCGACCGCTGACGGGACTTACCGAGTATGAGAGCACACTACACCGCCGTCTCACAGTGCTCTCAAGCAATTTGACGGAGCATACCCAGAGATGGTCACAATTGTTGACTGTTTTACTCCGCGTAGCCGTCCTAGTAAGTTTGCATATTTGAGGATAGAAGACCCCGTCTCATGTGAGGTACAGATCGCCACATCTGTCGCGACCGCGGACGCTTCCAAGGACCCATGGCGACGAACGCCATCGTACCCTCAACGGCTCTTCATATCAGATGTCATCGGCGCTTTTGACGCTCTACAAGACGAGAGAATATCTGTGCTGTATAAAAGGCACCTCTCTATCCCACTGCTGGCCCTTTCTAGTGCGGAAGACGAGCACTCCTATCTCTTGTTGGGACAAGCCTGGGTGGCACTTGCCAGGTTTCTCCTTGAAATCTATGTGCCCGACATACCCATCGATCCGGCGGCGATCCAGCGATGTTCACATCAATTCTGGACCGAGCAACGGTCCCTGTTGCAGGATGAGCTCGCACTGCATCGCGAGCTTGAGCAAAGGACTATCGGCATACGGAACAGCTTGGTTATCAAGTACCTCTCCGAGGAACTGCGACTGCTCGACCTACACGCCAACGACGACGGAAGTGCTGGTCCTCAGAGATCCGACATGACACGGCTGCATTCGTACTGGACCGAGATCTCTCAATTCCTGGAGCACGCAACCTCTTCCTCAAAGGTCGACGCTATCATCACTGCCCTTGTATCTGAGGACTCTTCCGCCCTCATGCGCGAGCAGATGATCCAAGAATCGACAGGAGCTTTCTCTCAGCGGCTCGACACCGTCTACCCTGATTTCTCGGACGTCAGCGGCCCGATACAAGTTGCCCTCCTGCAGCAACGACTTGGTCTACGGCTCATCGCCGACGCCAGTCGCACGTCTCGATCCGCAAACTCGGAGGAAAGTCGTGTAGGACAGGCGCTGCTGGTCTTCCCATCCGTGCGGTCCTCCGAGCTGCTTCAAGCCGTTGCGCCGTCTGCGACCTCGTTCTCGCTCGTCCTGTCAAAGCTCGCAGCTGCAGCTTCGGACGTCGCTTCTGGTGTTCAGATGGACACCTGTCTGTCCGAAGTGGAGGTGATCTATGAGCAGTCTCTAGGACTGTGGTTGATTGACAAGGCGAGATCGGAGGAAGCCGAACGCGAGGCGCAGTCCCTCTATCGACACAAGGCAGAGTCCAACGTCCCAGCCACCGACGCCGATATTGAGGAGCAGGAGTTCCTTGCCTTGTTCCCTGAATACGAAGACCTCCTTGAGGCCGACGCAACTCCGAGTGCCAACGAGCCCCGACGGAAGTCAGGTGCACTCGTCGACCCCTCTCAGGTCAAGCGGCTCTGTACCCTGCACCAGCGTCTTTTCGGCACACAGCATGTCTCATCACCCCTTCCCGACACTTTCAGAATCTTCGCCGATCTTAGGACGATACTGATTCGCGAGATCCTGGCCGCCCACGCGCCTCGCCTGCCGGAGACCCTCGATCAACTCAGTCGACCCTTCCAGATATCCCTACTTCTGGGCCGTATCTCCCAATTGCACGGCGCCTTTTCCGCGGCATCGAAGCCTTACAACTTCTATGCCGACTCCAACATTCCAGAGATCAACAAGGGCGTCGAGGTCCTCCGGAGGATGGTAGGACGGCTGATGGTCCTGATCAAGGAGTGGCCGGAGCAGATGGTCCTTCAGCATCTCAAGGCTCGGTGCGACGCCATTCTGAACCTCGACATCTTGAGCCCTGTCGCAAAGTTGTTGTCTGCAATCGAGCAGCTGCTTTTGCAGATGGAGGACTGGGAGATGTACGCGAACAGAGAGAACACCCTCAAGGCATATCAGCATGACCTCGCTACGCTGGTCGTGACATGGCGCCGTCTGGAGCTTACCTCCTGGCAAGGCCTTCTTCGTACGCAGGCTCAGGAGTTTGCTGACGGTGCCGCCGAGTATTGGTTCCGACTCTACGAGGCGACGGTTCGAGGGGTATCCTCCGCGGTGCAGGAAGAACAGCATGGCGAGGACGGAGCGCTTAGCAAGTATCTGGACGGGCTCGTTCCGCTTCTCGACACCTTCATGAGCTCCACGCCCCTAGGCCAGTACGGTGAACGCTTACAATATCTTCAAGCATTCGAGTCCTACTGTGCGCATCTAGGCTCCACGCACACAGGAGCGCTCTCGACCGCCTTCCGGCGCGCTCGCCGCGTTCTCCGCTTTACCCGATTGTACTATTCTCAGTTCCTGCCACGGGTCAATTCCTCGCTAGCCAGTCAGCAAGAGGCGTTGGAGAAGGAGATCCGAGGGTTCATCAAGCTCGCCAGCTGGAAGGACATCAACGTACACGCCCTCAAGCAAAGCGCGCAGAAGACACATAGGCAGCTCTACAAGTGTGTTCGGAAGTTCAGGGAGATCCTTCGTCAACCTGTCACGTCTCTGTTGGTCCCGGCACCCGCAGGCCTTGAAGACTCCAAAGTCGCCTTGGACGTAGAACGACTTCACCTCACAGACCACGCTCCTTCGTTACCTCCCTTCTCCAATCTTGCAGGTCGACCTGACCACCTCGCCCACCTTGAACGGACCTTCCGGAACTACCAGTCCGTGGTGAAAGGGCGCATCAGTTCCCTTATTGACTCCCTTTCCCCTACTGATGTCGAGGACCTGTCCGTGGAGATCATCACGACGCTCCAGGCTCTGGGCTCTACCTCCATCCCGAGCGATATCACGGGCGACCAGCGTACCAAGGCTCAGAAAGCGCTCCTGGTGCGCAAGAGGAAGGCCTGGAGTGATTTGCTCAAGGAGCTGAAGCGGATCGGTCTGGCCACCAACGTGAAGCCGGAGGTCCTAGAGCAGCAGAGCAACCCGCGCTGGCTCAGGGAGCAGCCCATTTTGGCCGATCGACATACTCTTCCTGCGACGTTCGAGAAGAGCGAGGCCTACCTGCTTCGCCTGTCACAACTCCTTCCGGACCTGCGCGCGGCCCTGGCGAATCACAGTCCGGATATCGGGACTCGTGAGCTGCAGCGTGGTACGAGCCTGGTGGAGTCTGCGTTCACCTTGGCAGTCGATGCACGAGCAAGGTGAGCATTCAATTATCCTCCTCGCCAGCAGCCGCTAATCCGTGCTCTACAGCTTCGTTGACGCAGCAGAGAAGCACAATCAGCTACAGGACGTTGTCAAGCGTCTTCACACGATCGCTCAGCACCCTCGCATCGTCGCGTCAGGTTCCGATATGCAAACGCGCGTCGTCCGCGTCAAGGAGGATCTTGGACGGCTGATCAATGCTCTGGAAGAGACCTACACGATCTGGAAACAGTACCTCCAGGAGATGCCGGACACCGAGGCGCTGCCGTCTGCAGCAGACGAGCTCCAAGTCGCCATCGCTTCCTGCAAGACGCTGTTTAGTGGTGTTGCGGACTTGATCGCCACCGTGAAGCTGACGCCAGTACCGGTCTTGCTCGAAGGTATGTCGCAGTCAAGTTATTTAGCGGCCACACACTCATCTCGTTCACAGAGGAGGCCACCGTAGTCGAACAGGCTCTGGACCATGTCCGTACAGTGCGCGAGCTACTCCGCGGCTGGACGAGCGGGCCAAACATCATCGCTCTCTTCGCGAAGCCCGTCCTAGAATGGCTGGAGCAGCGCCAGGCGTTCTCCAGGCTGCAGCTCGAGCACGTTCAATCCAGCACGCTCCCTGACAACACAGGCGACCTCATCGACCGACTCCTGCTCTGTGCTCAGGGCATCCTGGCCGTTCCACCGCCCGCCCCGAAGGAGGAGTCGGACATGGACCAGACACACGATCGGTTCCTTCGTGACTACACCCGTCTCATCATGCAGGTCACACGAGGCCTCAAGCTCGACGAAGTCTCGTCACTCATGACTTCTGTCGTGGAGGACGCGGTCCGTGCACCTCCGGAGGAGCTCGAGAGTCGCCTGACACGGGTGCTGCCTTTCCTTGACACCTACCTCGAGCTGGCTCGTGTACAGCTCAGCAATCACTGCGCGTGGATGAAGTCACTGTTCAAGCTCGATTACATCATCTGCAGCGTGATGCGCACGGTCGCGCAGGACGGCTTCTGCAAGCCGCCGGAGGAAGGTGAAGGGGAAGCGGGAGAAGGAGCGCTCGAGGATGCCGAAGGAATGGGGTTGGGAGAAGGAACGGGAAAGGAGAACGTCAGCAAGGAGATCGAAGACGAGAGCCAGGTGGAAGGGCTGCAAGGCGAGGCAGGTGAAGACGAGGACGTCGAGCGCGCAGAAGAAGGAAACGCGCTCGAGATGAGCGAGGACATCGGCGGGAAGATGCAGGACGTGGAAGAGGCGGAGGGCGAAGAGGAGGACGAAGAAGAAGACAATGACGAGAGCGACGAGGAGCCCGAGGAGCAGCTCGGCGATCTCGACGCGGCTGATCCGTCGGCGGTGGACGAGAAGCTCTGGGGCGACGAGAAGGGGCCCGAGGACGCGAAGCAAGACGGAGGGAAGAGTGCGGAGGACCACTCGACGCAGAAGCAGGACTCGGAGATGGTGGCGAAGGAGGAGGAAGGACGGCAGGCATCGAAGGAGAAGCAGAAGGAACAGGCGCTGGAGGAGGGGAAAGAGGGGCGGGAGGGAGAAGATGAGCCAGTCCCCGAGGAGGGCGGAGAAGACGAGGCGATGGAGGAGGGAGAGCAAGAACAACAGGATGGCGCACCGCTCGACGACTTCGTGCCGGAAGCGAACACGTTGGACCTTCCCGAGGACCTCGACTTTGGTAAGGACGGGGACAAGGAGCCGGGCCTCGACGAGGACATTGATATGGGCGACGAGGGTGACGAGGGTGGAGAGGATGGCGAGGGACCCGAAGAGGAGAAGCCGGGCGAGGGAGTGGACGAAGGCGCCGAGGAAGAGGACGCGATGGACGTGGAGGACAACCCGCAGGCGATGCCAGAAGACGCTGCCCAGTCGGAGAATGTCACGGAGGATATCGTGGATGGCGCTACCGCGCAGCCCGACCTTCACGCCGGTGCTGGGCAGGACAGCGGAGAGGCGGGAGACCAAGCCATGGCCGAGGCCAACCAAGGACAAGGTGGCAAAGGGGCTTCATCATCTGGCGAAGCGGGCGGAGCTGAGGAGCCCGAAGAGCGCGAGAGTGCTGCCCAAGATGCTGAGGCTCAGCAGGAAGGTCCCCAAGAGCAGTAAGTGATCTCCATCTGAGTTCCTCCAGACCCCTACTGACGCTTGTACGAGCAGAGCTTCCGAGGTTACCACCAATGCCACCGACGCGGTGGAAGAGGGAAAAGACACCACCGGCTCCGCGCGGTCTCGCCAGGGTGCAGCCCCGTCTCGAGCGAAGTCGCAGCCGCTGCAGACAAACCCTCTCCGAAGCCTCGGCGACGCCCTCCGGGAAATCAGCCAGCGCACCGACGAGATCCTTGAGAGCGAAGGACCCCAGGAGCGCGCAGACCAGCAGATGGATACCTCAGGAGCGCCGCAGCTCGAGTACCTCCGACCCGAGGAAGACAAGGGCGACGAGGAGATGCAAGCTCTCGGCCCTGCGCAGTCCGAGGATGTCGCCAAGCTCAACGAGCTAAAGTTCCTCGACGAGGAGGCTCAGCCAACGGATGACATCCCGCCCATGGAGGAGGACGACTCCCGGGGAACTGCTCCGGAACCATCCTCACAAGCTCCTCGCTCTGCTCTACATGCCGAGCCCACTACTCAAGCCCTCGGAGACGACGTCAAGAGCGCGCTCACACAGGCCGAGGTCCGCTCCCAACAGCCCGGCCAACCCGCCACAGATCTAGCTCAGCCTCTCGCGTCCGACCAAATGATACCCACGGAAGACGAAGAGCACGACGCCCAGCGCGAGGTCGAGCTCGCCCTGCGCCAGTGGCAAGCGGAAGGGCAGCCGCCCGCCCAAGCCGAAGAACTGTGGCGCAAGTACGAGTCGCTCACGCACGACCTCTCGTACGCCCTGTGTGAGCAGCTCCGCCTCATCCTCGAGCCGACGCAGGCGACGCGCCTCAAGGGCGACTACCGCACGGGCAAGCGCCTCAACATGAAGAAGATCATCCCGTACATCGCGAGCGAGTTCACGAAGGACAAGATCTGGCTGCGGCGCACGCGCCCGAGCCAGCGCGAGTACCAGGTGCTGATCGCGCTCGACGACTCGCGCTCGATGGCCGAGTCGCACTCGGTGCATCTTGCGTTCCAGACGCTCGCACTCGTCGCGAAGGCGCTCGGGAAGCTCGAGGTCGGCGACGTCGCCATCGCCAAGTTCGGCGAGTCCGTCGACGTGCTGCACGGCTTCGACGGCGGGCCGTTCACGGACCAGGCGGGCACGCGCGTCATGAGCGCGTTCCACTTCGACCAGAAAGCGACGCAGGTGCTCTCACTTCTCGAGACAAGCCTCAAGATGCTGGAGGAGGCGCGTGAGCGACGCGCGGTCAGCTCGTCCACCGCGGCGGACCTGTGGCAGCTCGAAATCATCATCTCGGACGGTATATGCCAGGACCACGAGCGGCTCAGGACCGTCTTACGGCGCGCGGAAGAGCAGCGAGTCATGGTGGTCTTCATCGTGCTCGACTCTCTGCACTCGAAGAGTTCAGGCGGCACGGGCGCGAACGAGAACTCGATCCTCTCCATGAACCAAGTGGCGTACAAGATGGTGGACGGGCGGATGGACCTGCAGGTCGAGCGGTACCTCGACACGTTCCCGTTCGAGTACTACGTCGTGTTGCGGAACGTGGAGGCGCTGCCGGACGTGCTGTCGGGCACTCTGAAGCAGTTCTTCGAGCGGGTGGCGGAGTCGTAGGGGTGGCGTGGGCGCCGTGGTTGCAATGGTTCTCGTTGACTCTACACACGATAGAAGATAGCTTGGTACATGTAAAAAAAGTATATATTCGTACTCGTCTCTAATCCACACTTCTTGATACATAACATGCAACGCGGACTGGATGTCCGACAGCGGAACGAGCCTCGCGCAGAGCGGGATGCCTCGAAGGACGGGCTGCGCGGGTCAAAGAGCTTCGTGGGTCGATGTATCGAGCACAAATAGGTCGACGCTGTGGTACTGGTTTGCAGCGTCGGCCTGCCCTTGGTCCGCGATGACCGTAAAGTTATCACGGACCGATGCTCGAAGGTGGGTACCCGCGTGGACGCGAGAGCATTGTATGAAAGCTTCGATCAAGCTTCTGCGCACGGAGACGTCGCGACCGGCTTGGAAAGAACGCAGTTCGCGAAGACGGCCGACGTGGAGACACTTAAAGCAGAGATGGAAGGACTCCGGCTGAGGCGTATCCCAAGGCGCACCGCCGCGTCTTCGTCCTCCGGGCTCCGAAACATGTATCAACGGCGATATCGGGGACGTCATGTAAGACCAAGACATTTGATGAGATAGAGTTGGGAATTTGACTCGTTCAGGGTCCCATGGCGGTGCGCGACTCCTGTGTGTCTTCGTGTCTTCACAAAACCCGGCGGAAAGTCGTGTCATGTGTACGGACATCGCAGTCGAGTAGAAAGGGACCAACATCTGTAAGCGCCCGTGATCTCGCGTCTGAGATTGCGGGCGCCTAGAGCGTGTACCTCGAACTTTCTCTCCACACTGCGGCCCTTGCGTCAATTGACTTGACCCACGATGTACTTCTGCGCGCGGACTCGTCGCTGCTCGCCAGCAACCAGGGCGGACGACTCTTCGCTGATGAAAACCTCGCAGACGTCTCGGTGTACCTTGCAACGTCGACGTCCGCGTCCAGACTCAGGCAGAACGCGTGCAACTACCTGTTCGCCCTGGAGACCTGCCGACCTTGCGCGCCAGGCCACCAAGATGGCAAGACGGCGCCCTGGACATGTATGGCTGCGAACTCAACAGCAGCAGCAGCAGCAGCATCTCCATCTTCGTGGCGTCTCCCGCCGTTCATTCATTCTGCACGACACAGGACATGGGAGAATCCCATACGCCACGGGCACGTCTGAATCTTCCGTCTACACAGGCCCGACGTCCAGGTGAAACTCCAGCGCAGATGGGACCAACCGACTCGACTGTACGTACACCCGCTTCTTTTACCCTCGCCGTCCGTCTGGGAACTCCCACAACCATCTCCGGCAACCATGCACGACGCTCCGTATGCAGAACCCACCTTCTCCCATGCGGGACGCGGGTGCTCTGCGCAGCGCCGCGACATCCATCCCGTCTTGGCGCTGCGCTGCGCATAGCTTCGCGCTGGCATTGGCACTGGCATGACGCACGAGCTCGTCCGGCTTCTCACCGGTCCATCCTCAGCGAGCATCCCCGTCTCCTCGGCGAGCCAGGAAGTATCCCACCTGGTGCGCTGGGGGTCCTGGACACTCGCTGGGCACTCCCCACGCGCGCGCGGCGTGGCAAGTACTGTACTGTGGGCGCCGCCCCCAAGCGATTCTCAGCCCCCCCCCCACTCTTGACTCTTGTTCGTCAGTTTGCTTGACTGGACGGCTTCGGAATCGCTGGGGGGTTTCGCCTTGGTCCGCTCCCTCTCGGATCCTGATGGCCCACGTCCCTTGTCGGACACCCTGCGTCTCGCTTTCTCCCGCTCTCGCTCCCACTTCGGAACTTGTCCCGCCGCTCCAGGACAACGATATAGCAATCCGCATACCTCCCGACAACCCTGCTGCTTACTAGAAAACTGTACAGAGTGTTCAGTAAGCTCTCGGCGGAAGAGACGCTGCAATTGCCCCGAATCCACTCCCGAGTGGCAGGCCGCCTGCATCGCGCGGATCGCTGGTGACAGCTCTCGCGCAGCGCAAGGCGTCCATCCGACACACCCAGGAAATTTTCTCGCCCGCGGACTGGTGCCCTCGATGGCTCAAGGTTGGGGAGGTTATGCGCCCGTGGGCCGTCGTGCTGCTTCTCCCGGCGTGCTCTCAATACAATGTGGCACGAGAGCAAACGCGGTCGCGCTATTCTAAGCCGCCGTGCTCGCCCGAAACGGATGCGCAACTTACAGCTTACGGTATCGCGTGTCGATGACCAACACGCCAACACGGGGCGCGAGTGCCTGCTACTCAGCTGGACGTGACGCTTTGTCAGTGCTCGGCGCTCCCGCTGTCCCTGCTCGGTGCTGTCGCCGTCGGATCGCAGCGCATTGCAGCGTGCTTCCGTCCGTCCGGCGCAAGTTCGAGCAATCTCCAGACGACAGCACTCTAGTCCAGCGACGAGCATCGTCGTTCCCACAGGCACCTCCGTAGCCGAGAGCCTATCCGCTCGTTGGCGCCCCAGATATGGGCCTCCCATTCGGACGGGACTGGGTCCCACGCCGATGAGTCGCCGGAGGCACAAGGCGGGCCCCTTACCAGGGGTTCGTCACCGTCACTGGCACCGGTGGGTACGCACACCGACAGAGCAGGTACGGTATCGGCGCACCTATTGCTGCAATACTTGCCAAGTACTGTACTGGGGAACTCGAGCTCATCACTCGTCGTCCATCCGTCCGTCCCTGCTCGTGCATCACTGTGCCATCATGCATCACCTGGCGCTGCGCCGTTGCTCAGCCCTATGATCCCTGAGACGAGCTGTGGGCCTGCACACTCGGGGGCGCGCAGCCTTCTGTTGTCCGTGTTCTGTTCTGTGTCTTGTCCATGTGGGCGTGGACGCGTGGCAGACGGACGACGGCTGTCTGACAGGAGCGTTCCGATGGGCCGCGTCCGTCCGAGTCTGGTATTCCTGCAGCGTGCGAACACGGCAGCGTTCGCGGCGCCTTCGTGGCGCAGGCCGGCCGGCCCATCGTCATCGCGGCGATCGCGCACCCTGTCTCTTGTACCTCTCCCCCGATCCTGCTCGGCTCCCACGCACACCGTCGACGTTCGACTCTCCAGTGCCAGGGCGACGTCGCCGTTTCCGATTTCGACGACCCAGCGCGACGGGGCACGATCGATGATCTCATGCCTCGCGTCTCCTGCGCCAGATGCGTGCGTGCGGCTCCCAAGAGCCCCAAGGACGGCACACGGCCACGGACGGTCATCGTCTCATCGAAACCTATCGAACGGGACTCACGAGTATCAGGGCTGCGTGCACCGGCGTCGCTCTACAGCGCGTGGACACGCGCTGAATGAAGTTGGGGCCTGACATGGACATGCTGCATGATGATGCATTCACTCGCATTGCAAGAGGAACTCAAGAGGCTTCCAATTCTCTTCTGTTCTTGCATCATCCGGGCTACATATGGTTCGTGATATCTCGAGCGGCGCTCAGCTGCCAACTCTCTCCGGCCGGACGCGTCCGCCGCGTCTCGTGACTGAATGCATATCACCGTGTCCCAATACAAACGTCGCGCCGCTGCCGGGGAACCAGTAATACTCGCGAATCGCGACTCGAGGTCGCCGGCCAGCTGTCGATGCCTCGAGCGCTCCACGTCCACGCCAAAGACACTGCGTCCGATATGATTACAGAACTACGGTGTGGTGACGAATGACATCCTATACTGTACTTTACAGCCAGCGTTTTACAGCTGTCGCTGGTGGTAGTGGCAATCAAAGAACACAAAACGGCCCAGATCCTCGAGACGATGATGATGAATGACGAACAAAGAGAAATACAGAAAAGCGTACAACGAGCGTGCCAAAACGTTCTGATGCTGCTCCCCTTTATCTTCTTCCGCGGCGGCGAGACCGCGACGACGACGGATGGTGGGGGATGGTGGAAAGAGTATGTTGAATTGTATGTACAAATCGAGCGCGAGCGGGGACGAGGACCAGGACCAGGGCGAGACGCGCGCACGCCGCGCGATGCGGCGAGGAACGAGGGTCGCCGAACAAACGAGTGGATCAGAGCCCGTCCCTAACGGCGGGTTGACTGCATTGCCTGCGTAGAAAGCAACAAAGTCAGCATGATGTGCGCGACGACCGCGCGAACGCGAACGCGCAGTACGCACCTCCAAGACTGACAAGACTGACGAGACTACTACTGCGGGATCACCATCGGGAAGGTAGGCGCGGGCAGATCACCAGTCGGCGACGGTGATGTAGGGGTCGCGACGCTCGGCGGGCTCCTGGATCGCGACGCGATGGACGGATGGTTAGCGTTTGTGTGCGCGCGTGGGACTGTATGCGGGCGCTAAGCCTGGACTCACGGGCACGGGCGACGCCTGGGCGACGGTGAGTGCGGCGGCGACGGCGACGACGACGGAGAGGATGTAGCGGAGGGCCTGCATTGTGACTGCGGTGGTGGGCGTGCGGGGGAAGGGCGAGCGGTGGTGGTAGGGGTGGTGTGTGCGAGGGAGGAGGAGGGGCGGGCAGTGGCAGACGGGGGAGGGCGTGGTGCTGGGAGCGGAGGGGAGTTTAAGTATAGTGGGAACGCCGGCCGTGGCCCACGCTCACGGTGCCCCTGTCACTCGCAGCCAGCATCCGTCTGAACCTCCGCCGTGCTCGTCCCTGGCGGTGGGACCGGCTCCCCCGATCGTGCTCGTCTTCTTTCCAGGCCCGGGAACTGAGAACCTTCCTCTTTCAAGCTCCGCGCACAACCCCTCTGCGTCCAATCCCACCGCGGCAACTCCATCTCCTCCCCTCTCCCCCTCCGAATTCGCCCCCGGCCGACGGCGACGCGGATGCTCACCTGCGCCGGGCCACCGCCGGGGCAATCGCTCGAAAAGGCCGCGACCGGGCATATGCCTGGCATTCACGCGCCGTTCCGCACGTCTGCATTCGAGCATCATGATCAATGTTCCTTCCGCTCGCTCGCTCGCTCGTCGCAAACTGCAATCTGCAAGCTGCATTGCATCGCATATCACTTGGGTTCGGGTTTGGGCTCGGCACTGCACCCCGCATATACACCCAATGTGGGTGCCCCTTGTGCCTGATCGGAGCGGTCGAAAGTGGATACATACATACGTGCCTCGGACGACGGTCGCGGCTCGGCCGTCCTCGATGCCGCGGCTCGCTCCTCGCGCCGGTGCAGATCCAGCAAATCCCGTCCCTCCGTTGCGCATGCCCGTCCCCGCCTCAACCGTACAACGCCCAGCCCGATCGACTCGTTGTCCACGCGGAATCGTATTGGAACTCGAAGCTAAGGTGGCAGTGGCGCGGCCCGGCGCAGGCCCAGACTCGACGACCGTCGACCGTCACAACAGGCTTGAGCGACAAAACACTCGAAACCTTGAACGCGCAGTCTGTTGGTATCTGCCGCGTAACCAACCACGAGCCGTAGGCGGCGCGGCGGGCTGTAAACTGTCAGAAAGATTATGTTCTTGCGCATGCCGCGTTTCGCAGTCGGCTGGCCGGGCGATAAGTACCAGTAGGTCGCATCTCAGGGTACGGCATGGTCATACGGAGATGCTTCTGCGAGCGCGCACCGTTCCGGAATAGCCCAAGCTCTAAGCTCTGCCGGCCCTGCCATGCATTCCGACGCGCGCGAGTGTACGAAGGCTTGTCAATGTCAACGCGATTTCCTGACGTCACTGGCAAAGTACTCCGGTCAACCGCGAGTCGCCGCTGCCCATTCCAGGCCCTACCTGCCTCTCCGTTATCTTGGTCTTGGATCTGTGGCAGTCTCTCCCTGAGACCTCCTCCAATCCTAGCCCGGCGCGCTCTCTTGGTAGTCACTAGTCTCCCGGTCGGATCCTTGGCTTATTAGGAACGGGCTCGAGCGTCGATCGGCTTGGGCAATCGCAGGACGCGGGGAATCAGGCTGGTTTTAGAGAATGCCTCCGATGCTGCTGCGGGATGGCGGGGAAGTCGACGCATGCAGTATGCAACGCAACCTAGATGAGTACAATATCAAACGGCACTCTATCAATCCAGCGACGGCCACGGTCCCAGCAGTGCTTACTTATTCCTGGACGCCGCACACTGTTGTGTGTGCAGTTCACGTAACCTGCGACCAGCTGAGGAAGAGCCGGCCTTGTCAAGGTCAACGACGTCTATCGCTCCCGATATAAGCACCTGCCGAGTCCCGACAATAGAGCGACGTGCTGGGCACGGCTCGCCCCCTGGCCCGATCTGAGCTTGTGTTCAGCGTGCGCAGCCGGCAGCAGGTGCTTGCGAAGAGGACGTCAGCGGCGGCAAGAATAGCTGCAGACAGACGCAAGGCTGTCGGATAAGGCCAGGGCACCGTGCACCTGGGCTTCTTGTCTGCCAGCTCTAGTGCTTACTATCACATACCCTTACGCGATATGCGCCAACGACGGTCGAAGCCTGTATCTCGTGACCCATCCTCGTGTAAATGAGCCGGGAGGGCTTCGTCGAGAGACCCGGAGGTCTATCTCCGATTCGGAGTTGTGGTACGCGTTTAGACCTGACGAGTGTAAGGAACCTGGTCAGCACTGCGGATTCTGACCTCCAGCCTCGCCGACGTACCGTCGAGCAACACACCGGGACCCGGTACCCCTCGAGCTGGCAGGTGAAGTCAACTCCGAACACACGAGCACGGAATGGAACGCTGTCTGACCGACGTCGGACGAGCCGACAATGGACCGTACGTTTATCCCCCAGGGCCCGCCCGCCTCGAAGCACGCACGCGCATACGAGTGACCGTGACAGGCGTGAGCGGACACGAGATGGCAAGCCGTTCCTGCCTTGCCTGAGCCTCTCGGCGTATCGTTGCGCCTGGCATGTTGCGGGTGGCGTTTGCCGCGACAGAGGCTCAGAGTCATTGCTCGCGACGGAAGATCGGCCGGGAGGCGGGACCTTGAACGTTGTGTCACTACCGAGGCTTGTGTGTTGCCGTCGCCCGATGAGGAGGTTCCGGAGGCCTAGGATACCCAGCGGGGTCTAGACTCTGGCAGACGATAGATGAATCGGGCACTGGGGGATCATGGCAGTGAGGCTTGTGTCGTCAAGCGCCTCTTTTAGTCCGTCCCGCCTCGAGCTTGTCGTGTTGTCGAGATGTCGAGTGCGACTATGCTACGCAAGCACTGGCAATTGGCGAGCGATGATATGGGATTAGCCGCCTGTGGTTAGTAAGTACAGCGGGTGTACCTGGGGATCCTACCTGAGATATGACGACGACCTTCATGAGTGCTCGGAGTCCCCGCTTATACTTCCGAGCACATGCACGTAACGGAGGCAAGAGAGATGAGTTCATCCCATGCATATGGTGAATGAAGGCAGAGGTACAGCTGGGCGTCCGGTGCACAGGAGTCGGGTTGATGTCAATGATGGTCCTGTAGGCGCTCATGACGCGGGAGAAGGGAGTAATAGTAAGCGCCTAGGGCACATTTCTTGACCAAGTCCATACCGCACTCGACCGGTGAACATCCCCCCTATAGCTCTGCAGCGGAGACCAAGAGACAGGAAAAATTACTGGCTTGTTTGAACATCAGAACGCAAGGAAAGACAGGATGTCGACGCCGCGTAGCACCAGAGGCTCGCACTGGCAGCCTCGCGGGCGCGGCGGAGGCGATCCGCCTCCACCTCGAGCTCGACCCCAGCACAGGGTATACCAGCATGGAAAGCGGCACATGGAACTCATGCCATCTGTGAGCCGAAGCAGCGGCCTTGATAAGGACGGAGACGCGTGAGTAGTCATATGTTAACATATCGCTGTCCCACACGATCGTCCCCGCCCTGTCAGTCGATATGGCGGAGAGGATGGTGTGGCGACTGCCACCATGCTGTATGACGTGCTCTGTGCTATCAGAGATGCGAGTGCTCATCGGAATCACTGGCATATCGATGGATACTGAAAGATTCTAGGTCTGCAGGCTCAGAGACCGGAAGGTACAGGAAGAGTATCGCGAGTTCATCCAAACCAAGGTAGGCTGGTTCTGATATGGTGGCACCTGCCAGAGGGCTTGATCGTCTCTTTCTCACCTAGGCCCGATTTTCTGACGGTAGAACGCTGACCGTTTATCGTAGGTAGATGAGTACTGGAAGAAGTACCCGCTGAGAGCCGTGCCTGGGTCTGATGACCCCGATCCGGAATCCGTACGGCACAGGAAGGAGACAGAGGAGAACCTCTTGATCCTGTTCCGTAAGTCCGAAATATCTCTATCTCACTGACAATGTCGCGATTTCTCTCGAGATCGTGGGGGCATCAAACGTCAGGCTGCTGATGATATTGATGAACAGGTAAATTGCGAGAAGGACTCATGTCCGCGCAGCGCAGAGATCAGTTCGCGCGCGAAGGCAAGTCGCTCAATCTGGCTTCAACGCCTCGCACAATGTGCTCAGCCCGATCGCAGTCTACGAGACATCGTTGCATCTCTCGGTGCTGTTCAGATCACCGGCGCAGACCACGTCGACGCTCTCTCATCTCTTCCCGGCGTTCTACGTCACGGCCTCTGATGTGCAGGTGAAGCCGCAGGCAACTGCATCCGTGTCGAAGTCAAGCCCAGGCAGTCCCGATCCAGCTGCCGGGTCTTCTCCCGGGCAACTGCCACCCACAACCGCCCTCTCGTCGACATTGATATTCCTATTGCACCACCTCGTCGCCGCGTATCCGTCCCAACTCTCGTTCCACACGCAACTCCGCCAACTGCACCCTGCATTGAAGCGTCTGCTCGAGGCGCCTGCCGAGGCACTTGATCAGCCTCGAACGCTCTCGTCTGACCCATCTATCCTGTCATCACCACAGACTGCGGATTCGCAGCCGTCAGAACGCAATCGGGGCGTCCCCGCGATGTCGAACGTCTATGACTGGCTCGTCGAGCTCGCGCGATGCTTACGAAGACGGAACTATGCCCGTCTAGACGCGCTCACGCGCCGCGCCGTCTTCAGCCGTTTCATTGACATCACGCCCTCGAGCTCGTCCTCCGAAGAAGCTACGGAACGGAGACCCGACCTCGGGCTGGAGGCTGTCCAGGTGCTGGTGGATTCGCTGGTCGGAAAGGCGCGCAGCACGACGTGGAGCGTGCTCCGGACGGCGTATCGGGAGGTTAACCTGCGCGCCACGCCGACGGGGGCGTCTGCGGGTGACATAACGGCGCTGTGGTTGGCCCGCTCGTTGGTGCTGCGTAACAGCGTAACTTCTGGCTTAATCCCGGAGGAGGGGGAGGATGGCATGTATACGGCGGTGGAGACGTGGCTCGCTGAGCGCAGCGCCAAGGGCGAGGCGAGAAGGAAGGAGGGAGAAGGAATGGAGGGCAGGTGGATACTGGTCAGGGCCTGACGCGGGCGGTCTCGTGTGATACTAGGGCAACGCTCGAAAAGGCAGTTGCTTATGGCAGAGAATAGACGTACTATCGGCGAAGGAATCATTCACTATATGACGGTCGTTCTCACCAGTTTGAACTTGTCGACGACGATCTGCACAATATCCCGCCATTCCGTCATCGCACCCAAACCTGAGCAAGTCACCTCAGTGGAAGGTCTCATGGTCAATCACACAGGGTACTGACCAACGTCACCGCACGCGAGCCTCTTGCCGATTGGGCCTACCACGGTGTACCCAATGACTTCCCGCACGGTTCGCAAGTGCTGCCCGGTGAGCGGATGCTCGTACATCAACGTGTTCATGGCCGGGAATACATATGTAGGTGTTGTGGGTGTCAAAGCTCTCAGGAGCGAGGTCTGCGGTGAGAGACACGATGTCAGAGCATGTCACAAAACTTAGGGCGAAAGCTGACGGCTAGGTTGTCGCAGAGGCCGTTGGCGATCTTGGAGAGAGTGTTCGCCGAACAGGGTGCAATAAGGACAACATCCGCCCATCGACGGAGCTCGATATGCAATATGGGATCTCCTACGGTATATTCACCCTGGAACGAGCACAATCAACATAACTGGCATGTGAAAGTTCAAGGTGTACCCACATATGACCCCCATTCGTCTTTGTTACGCCAAACTCGGACGCCCGTTTTCTCAATCTCGTCATGATTGTAAAAAGATAGAGATGCTTCCGTGGCGACAACCTCTACTTTGACATTATCGTACTGTAGATTGCTGTTCAGCGAAAATCTGAGATAAGCAGAAAGCCAGCTTACTGTCAGCAGTTCGGCCACGATGAGAGGCGCCTTAATGGATGCGACGCTGCCGGTGGTCATGAGGAGCACATGGGTATAACCTGGAGCGCGTTCATCCTCTGCTACGAATCTGCGCGACATGATCTGGTTTCTCCTCCGGATCCTGACTAGACCTGACAACTCAGTGGTTGTCGTTGACGTTCATAATGAAGCTCTGAAGGCAATGCTCTTGTTGACATCAGTCAGCATGAAGCCGAAACGACGTTAGGGTTAGGGTCCTATGCTTATATCGGTAAGCGCTTAGTGGCTGTGGCGCACTGTTGGCACGTGATCACTGATTTGATTGGATTCGAATAATCGACGCGTTGTGGCGAACATCTTCCAACTCTCTTCTCGACCACCACTGCCTTTGCTCACGAGAATCATTCGTATACCATGTCTACTGTCTTTTCGCTACTTGGACAGGGCCTCAAACTTGATACCCGGGCCGACATCGAGGCTCACCTTGCCGGCGTTGACCCAACTCTGATCGAGGAGATCCATCTCGGCGGAAACACCATCGGTGTTGAGGCCGCACAGGCTCTCGCGGAGTTCCTTGCAAAGACTACTCAGCTCAGGGTACATCGAAAACAACGGCTCATTGCGTTCAACAGTCTAACAATGCCTGCGCGTGACAGGTAGCCAACTTCGCAGATATCTTCACTGGTCGTCTGATCTCCGAGATCCCGCTCGCGCTCTCCGCCATCTGCGACTCGCTCATCGGGAAGTCCACGCTCGAAGAGATCGACCTGAGCGATAACGCGTTCGGCGGCCGCTCCGTTGACCCGCTCGTCCCCTTCCTCTCCTCCGCGCGCTCCCTCCAGGTCCTAAAGCTCAATAACAACGGCCTTGGCCCCGCCGGTGGCACTGTCATCGCCGACGCGCTCACTACCCTCGCGCAATCGCTCGAGAAGGGCCAGAAGTCCAAGCTTCGCACCATCATCTGCGGCCGCAATCGGTTGGAGGACGGCTCCGCGGAGGCGTGGGCTGCTGCCCTCCGGGCGCACGGCACCCTCCAGGAGGTACGGATGCCCCAGAACGGTATCCGCATGGCTGGCATCTCGTCACTCGTCCAGGCTCTTGCAGCGAACGCCGACCTGCATCACCTCGACCTCCAGGACAACACCTTCGCGTCGGAAGGCTCGA
The DNA here is from genome assembly GCA_022385805.1 of Pilatotrama ljubarskyi. NCBI lineage: Eukaryota > Fungi > Basidiomycota > Agaricomycetes > Polyporales > Polyporaceae > Pilatotrama > Pilatotrama ljubarskyi. Next base: position 62,515 of record MU277675.1, read on the forward strand.
AGGTGATGGCGGCAGAACTCACTCGCGGCTCGTGGCCACTGCTCCGTCAGCTCAACCTCTCGGACTGCGTCATCGGCGAGGAGGGCGAGGTCTCGCCTGTTGTGGAGGCGCTCGCTAAGGGCCTGCACGACAAGCTGGAGATCCTCCAGCTTCAGAACGACAATCTCGAGACCGAGGCGTTCTCCCTGCTCGCGGGCGTTGTTGACAAGCTTCCCAAGCTGCGCCGAGTAGAGGCACAGTGGAATGAGGTTGAGGAGGATGACGAGGGCGTTATCGCGCTGTTAAATGCTCTTCGGAAGCAGGGCGGTAAGCTTGTTATGAATGACGAAGACGAAGAAGAGGAGGAGGAAGAGGAGGAAGCCGAGGAGGCAGCTGAAGAAGCACCCGCGAAGGAGACCGCACCGCCTGTCCAGCCCACTGTTACGCCTGTACCTGCAGCTACCGAGGCAGCACCCAAGAGCGTCACGGACAAGGCAACGGATGCGCTTGCAGATATGCTCGAGAAGGTCTCGATTCGGTGAGGCTTTCGTTCGGTTGTTCGTCGGGTTGTTGGACATAGACGGGTGACATCGGGAAACTCGCGTGTTGTATCTTACCATCTCAACTTGTTCATCGCTGCACGTACAGTTAGGCTTTGCAGGCAGACCTGTATTTCTTCACATCCATCCACATCTATCATATGTATACCACTAGCATCCTGCCTTCTACATCGCGCGTCATCTAAGCAGCCCATTGGTATCTCGGATAGTCTGATGGCCATGCACTTGAGCAATCGCTCTCTACCGATGCGCCGAGCCGTTGATCTCAGACTTCGCAATCTCCTCAGGTGTCTTGCGCCGAGCGAAGACGTGAATATGCGTCAGCTCCGGAACGCTCTGCAACCTCTATGGACGCTATCAATATTTCCCACACTGGCCAATGTATGCAAAGAACTCACAGGGGGGTTGACGAACCACGCAGTCTCCCACTCCCGCTCGTTCCAGCGGCGCTTGATGAACGTCTCGATCTCCTCGGCATATTTCCTCAGCTCGCGTGCCTCTTCCTCCGTCGGTGGCGGCGAGCGAATGAGGTTGTCCATCGTGATGCCCCACTCAGATAGAGCCGGGAGGGACTCCGAGAGCATACTGGGCGAAGGCGGCGGGGACTCAAGTCCCGTGAAGCCCCATAAGCCGTCCTGAAGTAGCCGCGCGGATACCTTGGACTCGGACGCAGGTGGGAGGTCCGGAGGGAGGATCGGCACGCGTGACCAAATCAGACTGTGCTCGACTTCCGGAGGGACTGAAGACGACTCTTGAGTGCGAAAGGCCTACGGAGTGCACGGTTGCACAAACCTGAGTACGGCCAGTCGTTCATGGTGATACTGATAAGTTCCGGGGGCATGTCTGCCTTGAAGTATGGCGGCGCGTCGGGAGGGAGTGGAGGCAGCTTCCTAGGCACTTTGGGGTCCTGATGCTCGTTCTGTGACGATGCGGCCGAGCCGTCCGTAGCGACCGGCGCAGAGGATCGCTCCAGGGACGATCGAAGTACAGCGATGTTGTCTTCCTGGCCCCATTGCAGGCGATAGTTGAGCAAGTAGTTGCCTGGTTTCGCGAAGCGATACCTCAGGCCTTGAAACAGGCGTGAAACGCCACTTGGGCTTTACTACGCACCTATCGAGCCGTACTTCGCTTTGATTCCTTTGGCCCATTCATCATATCGTTTCTGCAGCGTCCTATCCCTCTTCAACAGCCCCAGATCCCTAGCGCCGTCATATCCAGTAAATCTCGTGGACTGCACACACTTGAGTATTGGTGACGCACCCTGAATTGACGAACGTCTTGAGCTGTCTCCAAGTGAACTTCGCAGGATAGTATACGAGCATTTCCTCCCGGGTGGGAGGGCCTACACCTAGAGGGACAGTCTCTGGAGACAACTCAGCAGGCTTGCCATCGACAGTCATGGTGTCCGATGGAGGGTGACAGCGGAGTGAACTAGTCGGACAAGTCCCGGTCGAATGTGGAGGAAAGACGTAGAGCGTCGACGACGATCATCCCGCGCCCGGGGAACAGAGTCGCTGTATCGCGAGCATCCTGGCTACATACACTGGTTGAGCACTCCTCCAAGCCACGGACTCGAAGCACGCTGGGGATCACGTTGAGGATGTACTATTCAGTCTGGAATAGAGAGATAAAAAAAGAGAGAGACAGAGGGTCAAGAGAAACCCGTTAAAGAGAATCGGTGATCGAGATCGTTTCGATCAAGACTGGAGGTTGCTGGCGGACACGGACGTCTCCAAGTTTGGTTTGAAAATGCGGATCCGGAAGTGCTACTATACATTCTCTATGACTCTTCTGCAATCCCTCTCTACAGGCGATGGATGTGGGGCGCGTCGGGGACACGACACCGGTGAGAGTAGCCCAACCTGGGCCATCCACCGAGTATGAGGAGACTGGGAGTATTGAGAGTGAGTGAACGTAGGCAACATGTAGCAAAAGAGCCACTTACGGATCATACAGCCTATAGTACGCCTAGACCTCTCTATAAGATCCCCCTACGTGCCCCTCAGTGAGGTCACGATGATACTCAGGCGTGCCCTGGATGAGAAGGTGGGTCCCAGGTTCCGGGAGGGACACAGGCTGCGCGACGACGAGGACTTCCAACGACGCCAAGCTGTCAGGAGCAAGAGCGGTCCCATCCACCTATTGGGGCTCTTTAGTCAGAAGTGATCGTTCCAAAGCAAGCTAACTTGCTTACCTTCCTAACTCTCCAGCTCAGCTGGCTTCGCAAATACTGCCTCATCGTTTCCGAATCAGGGGAGTTCAAAGGTGCCCATATCTTCGCAATGGACTCGTTGAGGTGCACGAAGCCCTCAGTCACGGCGCTTGCTTGCCGCCGACAATTGGCGCAGCGCTGTGGGGCGCTGTTCACGAACGCGTGGTGCGCGCCGACGTACGTAGGAGCCGTGTACCAGTCTTTGGGATCCTCCGGAACTCCGCCGAGGAAGATGAGAACGGCGAAGCTGCTCCCGACTTCGTACTTCTTGACGCGGATCCGGACGGACCATTCCCAGGGCAGATTGGGCACTGGGCTTGGGGGAAGCTCCGGTACCAACACGAGGTAGCTATCCATCAGCTCGTCATCCGCCGCGGGTACCTCGAGCACGGTATAGGCACGCTGGCGACGTCCGGAGGACCCGGGTTGTATTTGTTTAGTGGAAAGCGACAGCTCTTGAATCCATACCACACCGCCGTCGCGGTTCGCCGGAGCGGAGAGGAGGTACTTGCGAAGGGACTGGGGAGCGTAGAGCTCATTAACGACCTCTGCTATACGGCGAGACACGATGACTCTGTCCTTGAGGTTGAGGCCGTTGAACTCCGGATAGGAGTAGCCCAACTGGGTTGGGCATGGTTCTGTCACGCCACGAGAGGTCCAGAAGGTGCTCTGCGTATCCAGGAAAGGTGTAAGAGCTAGAAATTCCACACATCAGCCACTCCGTTTGGAAGCAATCTGGATGAGAACGCACGAGTATTCTCATCGACCGTAGAGTTTGGAGGTATAGTGAACGTGCCATCACGTGTGGGAGCCTTTGATACCCACACATCTGGACGGAGTGCCGACCACAATGAGAGCAGACGGTCAACTTGACAATGGTGCAGCATGAATATCGGGTCAAACGCTGGGGCAAGTTAAGGCACTGCCTCATCCGGGGGAGTAGATCGTCACTGACCAGCATACGCGGGATCGCCCATGTGTCCCGTGCCACCGACGCAATCGTGGATCGCGTCGTGGATCGCCTCCAGACTGTTGCTAGCGCTGGCGTTGTCCCCGGGTGCGTTGCAACTGAATGCAGGCCATGTGTTCGCGTGGGCGAGTAGACTATATGTCTTCGATAGAAAATCGGCGTGGTTGGCCTGTAGCGTGCTAGAGAGCAACACGTCAGCCAACGAAGCAGTCTTTCGGGTAGGCGGATCCTACGCTTTCAGCTCTTCTAGGTCGTCCCCGGCATCAGAACCGGTGCTTGTCGGGTATCGCACGGTGGCAGGCCACTTCGCGAACGACGCAGCAAAGCTGGTGTCGATATGGTGGAATCGATAGCGCATGAGGGGGTTCTGCACGCTACTGCGCTGGCCATCGGGAGTGGTGATCGTGACGCGTTCCATACTGATCACTTCTGGAGGAGGGAGGGCGTTCGTTGCCCAGTCCCAGTAGGGCTGTCTCAGGTCCAAGGCTGCCTTCCTCCAGCAGCAGCCATCATAAGTGTATGTCCTGGAGATCCGAATCGCATGTTTATGAATAATTTGCTATAATCATGCCATATTTGACGTCAGACGCGTCAGGCTAAATTGTGAAATCATTTGGGCCGTACCTCGTATAGTGAGACATACGGTCGGTGCCAGGTCGGAAAGAGGACAGAGCCATGAGTGCAATAGCCCGCCAGTTCGGTAGGAGACTCCTCTCCAGCGCCGTTCCAAGGTGTATACGGGAGTCCATGGATACCGGCGACCTGAAAGAACGAAATGGGGTCGTCTTCCGGAGTATCCATCATGACCTCTGTGCCCGGAGGAATGTAAGATCCTCAGGTTGCTGAAGAGGAATGCGACATGATACTGGACGTACGCAAAGCTTGGATGTATAAGGAGAACATCCTCTCATCCTTAACGAAGTCGTTGATCTCCAGCCGGTTGGGAGCGACTGCTCCGAGCATCTCGCCGCCCACAGGGCCGGTCGTGATGACACTAGTGCTAGGTATGACAGCCATGCTGGTTGGGTAATACTGCCTGAGGCACTTCTAGTGGGCTTCAGTGGTCCGAGGAGTTTGGGCAACGAATCCACGTTGCTTGAGCTTTTATATCCATCCGTAGGCAGCCTTAACGGATGGCAAAATCCGACCTAGAGAGTCACTAGGATGTGAATGTCCCAGGGATAGGCGATACCGGAGGCCCGGTAACCCAGTCTTTAGGCTGTTCAGGATCGCGATGAGAAGACCGCTTCAGCCTCTTCGATTTCTCGCTTCTCGCTCAACATGGTTGTACATCTAGACTACTCACCTAGAGAACCTGCCCCTTCCGTCGGGAGCGCTGCTCCGCCGATACTGCGGCGCGGTGTCTAGGGAGCTACAGCGGTGTCGTATGTTCCATGAGAGCCTCACGTTCTAGACCCGCTATCGCGAAGTAGCGTCCTGGTTGGTACGAGAGAGGAATGCTCGAACGTCGTGATCTTCGCATGCATCGCTCGCTGGAGAGGTCAAGGATCGTGCTGCGTGTGCTCCAGGTGATCGCACTCCGCTTGATTTGATCAATCCATGAATCATGGTCAATGCCCACAGGCAACGCGCGTCGCACTGTGCTTACCGAACCCTAGCTTGTTAGACAGATCCTGCGCAGGCGGTCTCGCGTGAGGTGACCGGCTGCGACGAGCGCTGCCACAGAATCCTACATGATGCGAAGTCTGTATGGTGCTTCCTCGGTCAAGATGGGCTCCGAGGGAGGGGGGACAAAGAGCGGCGTGTCTTATACGACCATCTTGAGGGACTGGAAGGCTCTGCATACAATCAGCGGCATTCCCATCGACGTAGAGAAATCACCAGATCCGCATGTTGCATAGTGAATGTGCAGTGCTCCACGTACTACAGGACGCGCCACTGCAGAGGTCGCGATGGATTAGGCCGGACGACACATATGTCAAGAGAGCCCGTACCCGAGAAAAGGTGGGCAGGTGCCAGTTTGAATGGATGCGAGGACCCTTCGGTGACTAAACCGGTCTGCCCCGGGAGGTTGGCGATATTTTCTAGGGCGGTCTTGATGCGATGGGGCATACCTGATACCCGCCTACGTAGTTCGGGAACATGCACACATCTGCGAGAAGAGCATTGGCAGCACCTGAAGTTCAGTCTTGCTCCGTGTTGATTGTGTATAATAAATGCGGGAGGTCGGTCCCGCTCAACCGTCGAATAGCAGCTCATCTCGTATTCGAAGTAGAGAGACTGGAACGCAGGGGTGGCGGGCATCCGAAGATGATGGTCCATGTGTAGCGCGGTAAGAGACAGGTACCACACCCATTAAGGCGAGCCGTACAAACCAGACTATGATGAGAGGCACGGTCTAGGCAAATTCAGGAGAGGGCGGAGGGTTCTGGGCTTTGGAGGACGGCAAAACTGTAGGGCAGAGTCTGCGGTAGGCACCTTCTAATGGAGCTCCCTTGGGCATTTTGATCGTTTCCGGCTTGTGTCTGTCCAGTGTATGCTCCTGTCAAATCGCATACGATTGCGAGCTGGCATCGTCTCTGGTCTAACTTCTGACTAGGACTAGTGTTGACCTCCTCAAAGGAAACGAAGCACGTAGAATCGGTGCACGGCTGGTGATCTCGCAGACCCAAAAAAGCACCATATCATTCTCCCTACCTAGCCCCCGTATGAGGTTTGCAAGGCTCACCGAAAACAATGTGGAATGGTCAATCGAGCGACCATGACTATCAGAACACGCCAGAACTTGAGTGAGTACTGTGGCCATGGGTGAGTGAGTGACGGAAGTGCGCAGCGCGTGCCGCGGAGTTGCAGTGACCGTATGGCTCGGAGTTTGGTCGGAGTCCAATTGTTGACTTCGCCTCAATAAGCAGATGAATATGTTCGAGCTGTCCAATGTCGTAGTCATTGTCAAAACAGTCGAATGGCTCTCCCGGTGTACGGACCAACACAGTAGCAGTCTACGACCTTTAGCACCTATGACAGGCGTAGACTGAACAGCCGTGAAGTGCGCGCTTGCGCAGGCCCCGGGGAGGGGGGTGTCTCATATTAGGCCGCAGTCAGGCTCTGGTCCGAGTGCCCACGAAAGCGATCCGTTGGTATAGCATATCTGCCATGCGTGCGATTCACTCGTACCACCGATTGTGCTCGCCTTGCACTCATCAAGCATACGCGGAGTTAGAGAAGCACTGATATACCAGATTCATCGCGCAATGGCGCTTCGGTACGGACATTGTGAGGAGGATCGGCGCCTCATAGGATTCCAAGCTCAAGAGGCATGCTATGCGCTTGCGTTTCCGCTGGGATGAGACCCTTCTCGGGCGAAGGTGGCGTTTCGAGCCGGTGTGAACGGACCAGTACATGCAAGCATCCTCACATGGTTCATTGCATCAACGCGATCTCTAAATAGATTGTACGCATGGGTCCGCTACGGGTGCATAGCACTGCAAATAGAAGAATGATTTACTAGGCATTGATGGCGAGCGGTATCGTGTACATACAGTAATGCGTCATTACCAGTTCGTACTATAGTCTACCGAGGAGAGACCCGGACCAGGCAGCCACAATCGAAAGCACGAAGACTACAACGGAGCGTAGCGCAGACATTTTACGAATACTCGTACAGCATCAAAGACCAACCACTTCAACTTGGTCGCCATCTTCCAAGTCAGCCTCCCCGATCTCGGTCTCCGGGTCCATCCTGTCCCCGTCGACGCTCAGCGCCGGGACCTTAGTCGCTACAGCCTTCCCCCGCCCTCGCGCCTTCGCCGCAGGAGCGTTTGCCGGGTACTCGCTTTCCAATCCCGCCTTCGCAAGAAAAGCACGGACGATGGCACCACACTTTGTCGTGGGACGCACACGGAGGCTGATGTCCTTCCCCTTCGTCCGCTCGCTGCGGACGATCAGATGGAAGGTGTCCGCAGGCTTGTCGTCCTCATCGGACCCGGGAGAGGCCGCGCCGGATCCGGAGTCAGAGAGCTCTGTTATTGAGGGCGAACGCGCACGAGATGGAGAGCGGCGAGAGGTATCGTGGATCTCGGTGGGTCCAGGGGGTGCAGCCGATACGGAGCGCATCCGCTTGTTTTCCTGCAGGTACTGATAGGTGAACTTGTCGCAGGCCTCTGTGGAAATTATCAGCATAGAACCCTTCCAAAGCAAAGAGCTCACCAACCAAGCTCAGCCTCTGCCCATATCCCTATGCTATGAGGGGTGGACGAAGGGAAGACACGCTTTCCGTCATAGGACAGGACGACGTTCTCCTGACGGACACTGGCCAAATCGGCGATCTCCGCACATAACTGATGGAAGTTCTCATGCTGGGAGGACAGTTATGGGTGCGCTCGTAACAATGCGGTAGAGGAAACTCACCCGCTTTTGTACCATACCCCAAACTTCCTGGCGCCTGTCAGGATCGAGAGGATGCGGTGTCCATACAATCCTGAGCTTGACAGTTTCTGGGCCCCCACCTTCGGGTATAGGAGTACCTTCGTGTCTTCGTGCCTCCTCCCTGACCCGTCGCGCAATGGCCGCCAGCTCGTCATCCAACACGACAGTGTCCACAGACTCGTCGGCGAAGTCTGTTGGCGAGGGCTCTCGAACGACATCCCCGACGATCTGACTGTGTTAGAGTCACTATGTGTCACGCGTCGAAGCACGCCATAAACTAACTTGATCGCGTCACGTGCACGTTGTATTGCATATAGCGGCAGCGCAGGTGGAGGAGTAAGGGACCGTGATCGGCTGCGGAGGCGCCGTTTGGACTTCGATGGCGAGTCGGGATCATTATCAATTGAAGGCTTCTTGTCTTTCTTCGGTGCGAGGATATCGTCATCTGAGTCCGAGGAGATGCTGCGAGATGGGTCAGTTGCTGGCCAATGCAAGACGCGCAAGGATCGAGCAGTTCCGTCTCACGGAAAATCGATCATCTACCTGCATATATGCGCTTGGAGTACGGTAGGGAAACGCACATAGCCACAGAACAGTCACCACTCACATTATCTCATCAGGTCTCTTTCTAGTCCAGGCAGGGAGCTCGTCCTGCTTATCCGGCCTTCTCTTCATCTTCCTGTTACGCGAGTGAGGCGAGGAGCCAGACTCGCGCTCGGAATCAGAGCTGTCCGAAGCAATGGCTTTCCGCTTCTTTTTGTCCTTCTCTATATCCACAATACGGGGATATAAGTACGATGCACGCGCCGAACTGTTACAGACAAGCGACGTACCATCAGCGAGCTTGTTCAGCCGCCTCCAGCCTTGCGCGGTGCGCGTTTGGTTACGGAGAAAGAGCGCGTCTTCATCTTCGATCGCCTGTGTAGCAGTAAGTGTTGGCGGCGGCGGCGTCAATGCCACCGCTGAGGATGGACCGGGAGATGAGGCGGGCGGGACGTCGGTGGTGAGGGCGGCTGTGGCTGGAAGCGCGCGAGGACGCGGACGCGGTCGTGGTTTCGGACGCGAGGACATCGCGGTAACAAGCCAAACACTAATCGTGGGAATCTTTCTCCTTCGCGGGGTTTTGATCTTCCACGTGACCCGGCGTCTGTGGCGCAACAGGGCGCGCCGAGCATTGCGCCTCTTCTGTTGCACTCGGACTCGACGATCTCCTCTATTGCCTCTGCTGAACTGTGGCTTGCTGACATCGTCGTGTCTTGCTTTCGGACTTTGCTATACCACACTTGCGCGACTTTAAGAGAATGGCAGAACCTCCGGTCATCTTCAAGCGGACGAAGTCAAAGCCTGCTCAACGCGGCCGAGTGTCCACCCCGGAGACAGATGCGGCCCCTACAACCGGGACTGAGGCTGATGCGGACGAGTCGCCTAGCGTAGTTGCTGCCAAGTTGAAGAAGAAGTCCCGAGCAAAAGCAAAGTCCACCTTGAGCTTTGGAGGAGAGGAAGAGGTGGGACGTTGATCCGCCTGTCACGAGTACGTTCTGACGGATGTGTGCGAGCAGGAGGGCGGCGAAGTATTCAAGCTCAAGAAGTCGAACTTGAGTAGGAACATAGCGCTCAGAAACACGGCAGCAGGGTACGCATGTGGCTTCACTGGGACGTCGATGCTTGGGCTTCCATGTACACATATTCTGTTCAGTCGCGTCGGTATAATTGAACGTTCCGTCTATTCTCATACCCCTCACAAGGTGTGCATGGAAGCTCAAGCAAGATTCCTAGGCTAAGCGTCCTGGAGGAACGTGCTGACAGACTCACTAGGGTATCGCCTGCACCCTTCGAGCCGGCAATAGCACAGCGATCCGCAGGTCCAACGTATGATGCTGCGCATCTCAATGAGCTAAAAGCTAGCACCCCAACCGCTCGGCCTTCTCTGTCTGCGGAAGATACGATGTCCTACGATGCGGATGTCTCCATGGACATTGACTCGTCCGCTCAGGCCTCTTCCTTGACGGGCGTCACAGGTATGGCGTTCTCTCTTTGTTCCAGACATGCGTCCAATCATTCTGCCAGATGAAATAGCAAGTGAATCAGCCATTCCGTCTGCTGCATCGGTTCTTGCGGCCAAGCAGAAGCGTGAACGTCTCCGCGCGAGCAAAGCTGCAGGCGCAGAGGACTACATATCACTCTCACTTACGAAGAGAGACGACTACTCCAAGGGGCCACATCCCGAGAGCAGACTCGTCAGAGAAGAAGACGAGCTCGGGGAGGCTGACGACGGTAAGCACTCTTCGTCCTCACCATCAATCACTTACCTAACGTGACACACTAAGAATTCGCGGAGTACACTAGCGCACAAGAGCGCATCGCACTTGGAAAACAATCGCGAAAAAGGGAAGCCCAAAAGCGTCGAGAAGAGATGCAAGAGATGATTGTCGATGCGTGCGTTCTACACTATCCTTGCACGCCGCAGTAACTCACGCATCCGGTTAGCGAAGAAGAGGACGAAGAGACACGCGAGTGGGAACAGGAACAGCTGCGTCGCGGGGGACTCCGCCCGGAGTCAGTCGAGCCAGAGGCCAAGCCCGTTTACAAGCCTGCTCCAAGTATGTGTTACGTCGTGTCTGGTCGAGGGCAACACTGACATGCTATTCTTGTAGTACCCGCCGTCACGCCTATCCCTACCATGGGTGCTGCTGTGGCACGTCTCACTCAGTCCATGAGCGAGCTTACCATGTCTCATGCCGAGCACTCCGCGGCCATGTCCAAACTTGGTGAGGAGCAGCGTCTGCTCGAACAGCGAGAGAAAGAGATGCGAGAGATGATCGCCAAGGCCGAGGAGAAGCGCAGCTGGTTCTCTGCGTTCCGTGACTGGGTCGAGAGCGTCGCGACGTTCCTTGACGAGAAGGTCAGTCCTTCGATGCCGTTCCTTTTCTTTTCACCTCGCACATGTGGGCTGACAATATACATTGGCCGCCAGTTCCCACAACTCGAGAAGCTGGAGGACGAGCATATCTCCATCATCAAGGAACGCGCGGACATGATTGCACAACGGCGCAAAGCAGAGGACGAAGACGATCTCACGCTCTTCTTCGGCACTCCTCCCCAGCTGCAGCCCAAGCCCGACGAAGTAGACGATCTCGGGCGCACCATCCCCTCCGCCAACTCCGCCGCCTCCCGCGCTGACCGTATGGCCGCGCGCGAAGCACGACGGCTCCGTCGACGTGCCACCAACCAGCAAAAGAAGGAAGAGGAAGAAGAGGGCTATTCGACTGACGCAGAGCTGCCCCCGAGCGACGCGGACGACTACCGCGCGGCGATGGGCAAGCTCGTCGCGGACGCGAAGGAGATCATGGCGGACGTCAAGGCAGAAGAGTTCCGCGACCCCAGCGTCGGCTTGGGCAAGTGGTTCGGCGAGTGGCGCGCGAAGTTCGACGATATCTACCGCGGCGCATGGGGTGGCCTCGGCATGGTCAGCGCATGGGAGTTCTGGGCACGCCTCGAGGTCCTCGGGTGGAACCCGCTTGAAGTGCGTATTCATCTACATACCCGTTCTTGCTCGAAAGCAGCACTGTTGCTCACGACGCGTCACAGCGTCCGCGCAGCCTCGACTCCTTCAATTGGTACAACGCGCTGTACAAGTACTCTCGGCCGAGCACGCCGGATGCCGACGAAGACGAGGACGAGCCCGAGCTCGGGCCTGACGGCGACCTCGTCTCTGCGATGATTTCCACGGCGCTCATCCCACGCTTGTGCCGTATCATCGAGAGCGGCGGGCTCGACCCGTACTCAGCGACGGACATCCGCCGCCTCGTCGATCTCACCGAGCAAGTGGAGGCGTCCGTAGACAGGCAGAGTCTAAAATTCGAGGTGCGTCTCCTTCCCCTCTCACCAAAGTCAGAAATCGTCATGCTAAGAGGGTGAAATGCAGATGCTCCTGAAATCCGTCTACACCGTCTTCAACGCCGCAGTAGCCGCAACCGAGTCGTCCCTAACGCCTTTCCTCGAGCTCAACCAACCGCGCTTCGATCCCGCCGGAATCCCCGCGCGAAGACGGTTCCTCACGCGAAGGTACAAGCTTCTACGCAATTTGCTACAGTGGCGGAGGTACGCAGGAGACAGGTACGGGCTCGGCACGCTCGCCGCCCGCCTCGTCACTTCGAGCATGCTCCCTGTAGCCCAGACAGGATGGGAGGTCGGTGGAGAGGAGCTGATGCGCAAGGTAGGCATTATGAGCGCCTCCACAAGGACGGGCTGGCTGACGGTAACCTCTCCAATTTACAGGTCGCCCAGACACTTCCGACCGAGCTCGTACCGTCCGCGTTGCAGGGCTTACTACGTTCTTGATCAACGTCCGTTCGCCCTCCAAGAGTTCCTTAGTGTATCATTAAGCTGTATGAAGCGCAGACTACAGGCGGATCATGACGTGCCGGAACCGTTGGCCTCCGCAATAAGTTACACTAATCCTACATCAACTCCCAACTGCCGAATGCACCTCCTTCCGCCCATTGGACGGGTCTACTCTGGTTCATCCGAGGTATTATCCATGATCGCTACCTGTCCGCGATACACCTCCTTCGCCTTCGCGGTCGCCTCGGTTGTGGCTACCGCAGGATGAGAATCGGGCGGAAGGAACAGTTCGACCTCCTCGCACGGCGTAACAACCTCGTCGTCGTCATCGGTCTCCTCCCCACTTCCAGGAGTGGCTGTAGCGCCTCCGCTACGTCTAGCATGTCCGATCTTAGAGGTGTCGCAGATACCATGAGCGCCTTCTGAGTCAAGCGAGTGAGAAAGCGGTGAAGAATCGTTTACTCCTGTGGCACCTGAACCTGGTCAGCCGTCGCACTGTCAGCACGCCGATACTAGACAGTACGCACCTGCACCATGGGTTGCAGACAACGAGCCCTCTGCCATTTGCGCATCAGCGTCAGGGCAAGAGATATCAGATGGTCCACCGGGACGTTCTGCAGCCAGAGCTCGCATGTTTCTCGTGAGTGCAAGAAGGTCGGTCATTCGCATCTGGTAAGAAACAGGAGTCGCTGGGAACCCGAAGCCGGAAGCGTCGCCAAGGGTCACAGGCGACAGAAAGCCAGGAAGCGGAGACCAGAGCTCAGGGGGTACGTCCGGCGGCCGAGTATAATCGGCAAGAAAATACGTCGAGTGAAAGGGCGGAGGCTCGACCGGTGCAGCGGAGTCCCCAGACTCGTTAAGTAGGCGGTAGAAGTAGCTGTTGCCCATAGGGAAGCCCGGGTAATCAGAGGATACCGCCGGCGAGAACGCTGACGGGGGAGCCGAACCAGGAGTGTTGAATACCTGAGGCTGCATCGAGTACCCGCCACTAGGTATATGCAGGGGCGCCAAGTGTGAGGTATGAGCCCTGTTACCAGGAAGACCAGGATGCAAGTCAGGAGAATGACATGACTGAGACCCTGAGAAGTCGTCATAGTACCCCGGAGTTGAGGATGCTGTTCCTGTCGATGGAGGGTGCTCGCCGGGAGGGATCATGTATAGCGAGGATTGTGCAGTTTCAACACGCAAGGGAACGGTGAAGGAGGCACCCGGATGAACGACTTGGACTGGAGGAGTCGTTTGCGATGTACCAGTCAAGCTCTCTTTCCCAGAAGCTGCATTCGACCTCGGTAGCACAGTGAGAGCCGCATGGAGAGGTGGAGATCCCTGCACCGCAGCCGTTCCCGCCGCGAACGATGAAGCACAAGAGCCAGAAGATGGGCTATCCCTAGTACTGGAAGCAGATGCAGAAGCCAGTTGACCAAGCGGAGAGTGCCACGCAGGCCCTTCAGAGTGCAAGTCGAAGACAGGGCGCATAGAGGCGTTCAGCCTCGACGCCATATGGGATGTCGCATCGTCAAGTGTACCACAGCCGACGCCAGGTGAGTCATCGAGAGTCGGAACCTGACCAGGAGTATCCACGACGGGTGCTTTGGAGGCCTTCTTGCCCTTGTTACGCTTTCCCCCGCGCTGCCTCTTGATCCACTTGCGGATCCACTTCTCCTGCCTACAAGCCGGTGAATCCCCGGAGCAATTGCACAATCTAAAGTCAGCCGAGCAATCCCCATACCGAGAAATGAGTAGCAGAAACGCACAGTCCAGTCTCTCTAGAAACCTCCGCGACGTCGTCTTTCGTCGCATCCTCGCCCGTGCGCGCATACAGGGCCTTGAGGATGACAAGCTGCTCGGCATTTGCGACCACCCGCGCCGGTCGATTAGCGGGAATCGGGACTGACCACGGACAGCGCATCGTGTACGTCGTCGGCGGCTGTGGGGGACTGTTGTCCGCCATCCTTGACGAGGCTGCCGTCGCGTCAGGGATGCTCGTGTATGCGCCGGCTTGATGGTGGGAGTTGGAGTCGAAGGGCTCGAGGGCCACGCCGCTGCCACGTTCGTCCAACCTGCCTCGCCCGGCCAGAGCTGTCTATCTGACACCTCCAAGTCACGTTAGCACTTCACATCCTTCTGTAGTGCCAAGACGTCCGGGGCCGCTACATAATCATAATGAACGGGAGTGGAGGTCGCTTCGAAGGCGGACAGCCACACTCCCAAAGCAGTCGCGGACTTCTTCCTCCGCGTGGCTGTGGCAGCTCTCCGCGCAATTCACTCGTTTGGATCCCGGTACCCCTATCAATATCAGCGGGAGGTGTCCTGATACATATCAAAGAGAGAAATACGAATACCCAGCAAGATGTAAGATACAGTACAAATACAGCGGCGAACCGAGGTCCCTCGAGCCCGCAAGACCAGCCTCGTCCTGCCATCCGTCTATCCTTCCATCCATCCCCCGCTGGAGGCCATGGCATATGTGACGGCTCTACTTCTCATAGTCACCTTCTCGACGGACCCCAGTCAGTTTCTACCCGATCATCTCACCACTTCCCCGCCATTCGTCCGACAGCCCAGACGAGGCCACCGCCGCCTATAGGCACGAGCAGCACCCACACGCCGACGTCCCAGATGAGCCGCCGCCCGAGTCTCCGCCGCTGAAGCGTCCGCTCCTTGCGCTGAAGGAGCTCGTCGTGGCGCGAGTCGCTCGGTTCGAGCCGGGCCGCCGGGTTAGGCGTCGTAGGCGGGATGACGATCGAGAGCGGCCGCCGGAAGTTGTGGATCGTGATGTGGAGGAGCGCTGACGAGTTGTGGCGGCGCGGTCAGTACATCACTGATATATCGTGCAGTGAAAATGAATGGACGCACCTGGTATCGTGTATGTGCTGAGAAACGCGAGGATGAGGATGATGTCGCTGCCGACCCGCGTCATGGACGCCGGGAGGATTGACAGGCCAATAGTGATGAGATAGATGAGGACCTTGGATAGAGGGAAGTTGGTGGCGCGACGGATGGGGATAGGGATGGGTAACGCAGGCGTAGTGATTAGAATGGCGGGTATAGAAAGGAGCAGGGTTGCCGCGTTGAACGCTGCTACCGTTCTTTTCATGTCCACTGAAGGTATCGCCTGCAAGCCGATGCTCAATGAAGAACATTTCGCGGAGAAAAGAGATGCACATACTGTAGGTATGGACGCGTCGAAGAATGCGAGGGGTAAAACTGCTGCTACAGCAATGGTCACGGAAAGGGCGGACAGCAACTTGAACGATTGCAACCGCCTAGGCTTCGGAGTCATTGGTTGCACGGTCCCTTTCAAGGATGCGTACAGGGGTACTGTCCACCAAGTACAGAAAGTGAACGCGATGGCCGCTGTGTTCCGAGTTAGGAGAACCTTGCATATGACAGGGGAACGCACTCACGTATTCCTTGCCATAATTTACCCAGGGTGGCAGTATCCGCGATAGGGATGAGCGTGCCCTCGGCATGCATGTACGCTGTACAGCTGAACCATGCTGCATAGGCGGTGACAGATAGCCATGAGGCGTATTTGATGCCGCGGGAGTCGAGGGACCGTGCGGAGTATAGCGGGGCGATGAACGCCGCGAGCACAAGGGTAGTAATGAGCCTAGACGGGAGCGCGAGGACGTCCGGGAGGAACGGAAGTATACAGTCCACGGAGACTGGTACAGGAGCTTCAGGGAAGGTACGAGTGCGGAGAACGCGAAGGGGACGTACATCGGAGATACAGAGCGGCAACGAGCACCCTGAGCGAGCCCACGGACAGTCGCACGAGTTGCCTGAGAACCGCGCGCCTGCGCTCGTTGCCCCTTCCCCGCGCAAACGTTTCCAGCACGATCTCTTCCAAGTCCGACCGCCGGACATAGCGCGCGAGCATGTACCATATGTGCCGCGTGAACGCTGACAGCGCGGCGAATACCACGACCGTGAGCACGCCCCCCTTCTTCGATAAGCCCGCCTCGGGCACGAGGAGCGCGCCGAGCTTCAGGTACGGCGCGAGGAGGTAGAGGAAGACGGAGAGCGAGGAGAGGGGCGGGATGGGCGAGTTGCGGAGGCGCTCGAGCTGGAGGTCGGACTCCTCCTCCGTCTCGTCATCACTAGAGAAATCGAAGGAGGTGCTGTTCGGAGTTTCCTCCGCGTCGGGCACGAGGATGAGGGCGGCGGAGGAGTCGAACCCGTTGAGGGGCGACTGGCGGCCGGAGGCGAAGGAATCCGAGCTCGTCGAAGAGCGCGGACTGCCGGTGGTAGGCATGGCTAGTAGTTACGATGAAGAGCTACAGATTGGCGGCTACAGAGCGTAGAATGCTGAATTCCAGAGGCCAGGAGATAGAGATGAGGGCGAAATGAGCGGAAAGGGAGCAGCTGCAGAGCCAGCCTGCGCGGGGACAGCGCTGTCTGGAGCGTCAGGGTCGGAGAATAGGGGAGAAAGAGAGAGTCAAGCTCGGGGCAGGAGTGGCAGGAGCAGGAGCACGCACTCGCAGAACCCGACAAGCCCAAATATTCATTCCATCGCGCGCGGCAACTGCGCAGAGCCCAGAGCTTGGCGCGGACCCGGCGGTCCCAGGGGGCCGCGGAGTCGCCGTGGGACCCGAGTCGCACCCCGCAATCTAATCAGCGCGACTATTACTAGGGACACCCATCACATCTCTGACGGTCAATCCATGATTGAGGAGAACTGACTCCGCATTTCGACGATGTTGTCCAAGCATTCTACTCTTGCCACAAGAAGACTGGCGGCATACAAGAATAGTCCGGTGAGAGCTGATACCAGTTCTGTATACAGTGCAATATTTTCTCATGGGATTCTAAGACACAGCTGGCACAATACGGCATACACGACCGGAGTGCAGGGGCCGGGTGAGCGAATCGACATTACTCAGGACTTGACCCCTTCTCGCGGGAACCAAGTATCAAGGCCACTGCCTCGGCAGACCGAGCCTTGATTGTACACCGGCCATCCTCTGGGTATCTAAGAATAAGGCAAGCCCACGGTTGAGCACTCCATATGCCGAGGATCGCAGGTGCCAGGACGTACGAGAGGAACCCATGCGAGGGCTCGTATTTGACCTGTACGGGGCGTCCATTCTCGTCCAGTGGGGGACCTATATCGAAGACGTGCAGTACACACGCCGCTGTGAGGAACAGCGCTGCATCCGCGAAGTACCGTCCTGGACAGATCCTATGCCAGCCAGCACATCGTGAGCACCTACCTGACGCAGCGTGTCGGCCAAATATGACTTACCTCCTGCCGGATCCGAAGACGAGCGTGGTCGGGTCCAACACGTCCGGGTTCAGCTTCCCGTCGCGTATAAACCGCTCCGGGCGGAACTCGTCGGGTTCTGCAAACATTTGTGGATCGTGCATGCAAGCCCTCATAGCACCCATGTCTCAGCGTATGACGTCTGACATTTTCAACGAAACGGACACGTACCAGACATTGGGCACAACGGTCGTTCGAGCCGGGATGATGTACCCGTTCAACTCATCGTCCTCCATGGTGTAGTGCGCAATGCTGAGCGGAGCCACGTTGTGCCATCGCAAGGCTTCCTTGACGATTGCGTTCACGTAGACTAGCGCATCACGGTCCTCAAAGTCAGGGAGGCGGTTGGGCCCAACAACAGCTGCCAGCTCCGCCTGGGCCTTCTTCTGGACTTCGGGATTGAGCGAGAGGCCGAGGAAGAGCCCCTCCATGCTGGAGAACGTCTTTTGTGCATACTGGTGAGTAGGCGGCGTCCAGCGAAGTCCAGGTACGCACAGTGTCGGAGCCTCCTGCGGAGAAAGCCCGCTTCAATGTGAGGAGAAATTCCTGATAAGTTTTCAACAGACTTGCCTTCGACAATGATCGCGGCGACATCTCTGGCGATCTGCTCCTCGTCTTCGGCCTGACCCGGTTCCTGTGAGGCGATTCTGCTCACTAGATCTGCCACAATAGAGGGAAGGTCCACGGGTTGCGTCTGTCCCCGCGTTCCCATTGGTTCGCTCAATCTGACACATATCACAGCACGAATTCGCCAGGGATCAACTCACCGCCTTCGCTCTAGCTTCCGAGAACGGCGTGTTTAGCATGTACTGACTCGGGCCAGTTGCCTGTGCCAGCAGTTCGTGAAAGCCCGCCCCAGGAAACCATGACGGCAGATGTTGCAAGATCGGGAAGTGCTGGAGCAGGAACTGGACGGAGACGGTAATGGCGGAGGCCGATGAACGCATCATCCACTATGGAGATAAGTCCATCATCTTCTCCAGCCACGTCGATGCCGTATGTGATTTTCAAAGTCGTTGCGACGACGTTGCTGTTCCCGCATGGATGAGTAGGTATGGTAGGCTTACTGTGAAGTGACGGTGTGCTCACTATCGCAAGAGTTGCTGAAGCTTATGAGGCTTCTCGAGCAGCTTCACAAGGAACTCGTGGACAAGTGCTCGTTGCACCGGCCGGTAGCTCGGGACCCTCCCTGGATGGAAGTGCTGCCACAGCATACGCCTGTGACGTCTCCACGCCAGTCCGTACGGCATGAACGCGAAGTTGAACGAATGTCCCGTGCTGTGATGTGCAGACCCCAGTCAGTATCACCACAGGCTGGGTCCTGAAAGCGTCGACGCACAGCGGTACCAACGGCGTCGTCGCCCTGTCGGCCGTGTTTGCCGAGTGCTTCTCAAGAAACTCGAATATGGTGGCCGGGCTTCCCAAGACAACCATCGGCTTTCCGAGCGTCTCGAGGTACACGATGTCGCCTTGACGCAGGAGTAATCAGTGCAGCTCTCAATCGCACGGCCAGAGAGACTTGGACACGCACCAAACCTCGCCGTTAGGTCGCGGTATCCGAGCCATGGCTTCCACACTGGCACATCGAGCATGTTCCCGATGATAGGCAGCCGCTTGGGTCCGGGAGGAAGTGGCCGGCCGCGGGCGCGCGCACGCCATTCGACAACCGAGCGTAGATACAGCAGCAGTAGGATCAGTATAGCGAAAGCGCAGGGCACCTTCAGGAATGAAAACAATGCATCGTGTTCCATGGGTACGCACCAACAGCACCGGGGGTGTGAGCAGTGCAGAGTTCAGCCTCGAGCAGGGCTTAAAGGATAAGGCGTCTCAACCCGTGGCATAGAGTTACCCCACGGTTCTTGGATGCAACTTCTGACCCTACAACCTTGCACATCCTCGTCTGGGCAATAGATCGGCCCTGGGTGGAAGAGCCCCACTATTACTACTGTAATGGTGCGGCTCATACAAGGAACTTGACCCTCTCACGCTCTCGTCAGTCGCTCTACAGGGATGGGGATCGTAGCTTGATATAGCGGATGGGCTCGGAGAAGCGCAGAATCGAACCTGCTTTGACTCGGCTTCGATTGGCAGCTCGAGGGGGCTCGGCAATGTAGGCATCCTGAACTTACTGCCGTGCTTGGAAGTCCGTTGGACCTAGAGTCTGAGAGAGAATTAGCCAATGATCAACGAAGTTGACCTTTCTTCGCGTTCGTCCTCGTCGTTACATGCTGTACATTGCCTACCATAGGGCCCGGCCAGCACCATATAGGTCAGCTCGCCCCGAGCCTGGAGTGAGTATGCAAGCAAACAGCGGCAGCAGCGGAGAGTATGTTCTGTCGGACGTGTTCGCAGATCGCTTCTCGAGGAACTCGAACATGACGCTCGGGTTTCCGAGCACGATGATAGGCTGACCGAACGTCTCATGGTAAACGATCTCACCTGAAAATCAGACTCAGCACGTTCGAGTACGAAGCAGGACACCGGACGGCACCTACGGAATTGCGCGGTGAGGTTGCGAAAGCCGTACCCCGGTTTCCACCTCGGTACACTGAACGGGTTCCCGATCAGCGCAAGTCGGGGCCTGGAGGCAGGGGCCGTCCCTGAGCGCATGCTCTCCAAGTAGCGACGCAGCGGAGGTAGAGTAACACCATAACGATATAATGAAAGCGTATGGAACGTTCAAGATCGGAGGCTGGTGCATGGTCGACAGTCGCTAAGTGCTAAAGTTGGTGAACGGCGATTGTGCAGAGATGAGTGGCGCATTGAGTAGACGTAATATAGGTGCTAGGCAAGTCGAGCCGCTAGCCAGGTGCAGGAAGTACATACCTACATGAAGTGAGGTATGAGCAATCATACAAAGACGATACCTACGTACCAAGTCACACAGACAACGATGGATTGTAGTATATACGCCTCGTCCAACGGCGTCTACGCGTCATGCTCCCTGCACTCTTCCATTCTTCGAGAGGGTACGGATGCGGGTCAAGCCAGGCGTCGTTCGTATACACCCATCCCCCTGCACAAGAATTTGAGCGACCTGAGAGGTCATATGAACAGCATACACCCATCGCACCTTCGTCAGCCCCTTCCGGGCCAGCCCAAGAACCCTCCAGATCGGGGCGCCAGTCTTCCGTCTCAACAAAGTACCACCCCGGGCCCAAAGAGAATGTGAGGTTGCTGCTGCAAAAGTAGAATATTAAACCTAGTTCGCGGATTCCGAAGCGTCAAGCACATCGAGAGGAACGTACTAACCTAACCTCGCTGGTGCCGTCACCGGGCACGCCGCTCCATCCGTCTCGCCCACGGGTCCACGCCTTGCGCTCCCCAGGCTTCAGGTGCGTCTTGCTCCACGACCCTTCTGTCTTAGACTTCTCTTCGGAACTGTTTGTTGTCCCCGGGGCCCAGCGTTCGTTCTCCCACAGCTCCACCTCCCGGAGCTCCGTCCGCCAGTGTTTGTCTTCGAGGTTATCATCGTCGACCACGCGTAAGGCACGGGAACGCCACCCATTCAGCAGAGGACAGAGTCCGGATTGGATAGCCGGTATGAGTGAGTGCTGCGTGAACGGATGGGTGACAAGGAACGGAAGCAATCCGAGGACGAGGCACGTGGCACGCATTGGCAGCGCGTTTACAGCGAGGATCATGAGCAAGAAGGTGGCCAGAACTATGGAGAGGATGGTTGCCATATACGGTGAAGAGTACGTGAAGTAAGGCACCCATATCACCGCAAAATCATGGGCGTCGGACCTGAGAGGGTGTGCAAAGGCGTCAACGAGTCAGCGGAAAGGTGAGTGACGTCTGGTAGTGCTTACACTGCGCCCATGAGGTTTTGAATGGCTTGTAGATTGGCCAGCCATTCCGCGCTACCTTCGCTGGGTTGAGTTGGAGGTGCGGGCTGCGTCACCTTGGGCGGTAGAGCATCAAGATTCTCTCCTTTACGTATCGCCGGGTGTGTGCCGAGAAGGACGCCTAGAATGACGACATGGGGTATTAGAAGTACAAGCCGCGGGAAGTAGCCTACAATAATGAGGTCGTTAGAAAGCGCTGGGTGTATAGCGGAAGTACGGAAGTTCCCTTACACAGGAAAGCGTAAGCGGCCATCCACACGAGGGTATACTTCCAGCTCCTCTTCCAAAGAATGATCTCCTCAATACGATCCTGGAGCCAGAAGATAGGACCACTCTTCGCAACAAACCTTCGGAAGTTGGTAGTAGTGATAGGAATGGATAGCGGGTCCCTTGTGCTGAGGAGGCGCGGGGTACCCTGCTTTACGCCGTACATTCGTGGGACGGCGGGCGCATTAGAAGGCAACTGGAGAGCAGAGGTGAGAAGCATAGAGGTAATGTTAGAACCGGCTTTCGTCGGCGACAAGGGTGTCGTCGCGGTCGTAGTACCTCGTACAGGCGAGTGTTCTGGACGAGGGAGAGACGTGATCACTTTGGGCGCAGGACGAACGTCATGATTGGATTGGTCCGAGCGGAGGCGCGTAGCATAAGGAGGCACCTCGACGTAGTCTAGGGTGGCCATCGCGGATGACCTCTGCCGCAGCGGGGGTGCGAGTGAACTGGAGAGTGTGTTGTGATATACGACCCGGTCGAGAGTGGCTCGATTTGCGCGTACGTGCTATACAGCAGACGAAACTGCGACATCGTATGCTTGAGTCCTTGTCGATTACAGAGTCGCTAGTAGAACAGGTGACGTACCGTAAACTGCTCAGCTGTCACAACGACCCTCTGGCAAGTAGTGGCTGAAGTGCGAGCTTCGGGTGAGTCGGGCAAAGTCCTTGTCACGATGCTAGGTGTAGAGGATGATAGGCCGAAAGGGTTGGCATCCGTTGAATCAAAGCAGTCTCGCAAGCCCAGTCTCAGAATACACTCCGAGCGGAGTCGGAGGCTCTCGCACAGTGGTGAATTGCGACGAATTGTTCAAACCATGGCAGCTGCTGGCCAGGAGCATGTGATTGGGGTGAAGCAAAGCGCTCGAGCGCCCCCTGCAGGCGCCCGTGAACCGTGCTTGCTTGCCAATTGCTTGCTCTTACCATCCAGTCCCCAGGTTTTCGAAGGACGTTCACAGCGAAGTCCTCGCACTCGCCATCGCTGGCTGTTGCAAGCCCCCTTCACCCGGACTTCAGGTGGCACTCAGGCTACTACAAAGCTTTTGCCTAGTATCGCCAACTCTATGGACGCCTCCCGGTGTTGAAGCGTCTCGCGCCCGAAGTCTTTGAACAATCACGGCTGCTGCATGGCCGTGCCACTTCCTACGCTTGAGTCTCTCGCGCATCGAGCTCGTCTTGCCGCACTCATCTCGGAACTCCGACCCGCGAAATTTGACGCTCCTCTAACGAGGCTGCCAGCACATCGCATTCCAACGCTATGGACCCTCTACCGGGGAATCATGCGCGATGCGCCCACAGATATTGTACGTGTATCCGGCTCTGTTGGTTAACTGCAGGGCATACCCCATCGGCGCACCTAGCATCCAATACTGGGACGAGGCTAATACTTGCGCTTAAATGTCAAGATCAGGTCTCATATGCGAGGGTTCTTTCACGCACGTAAAGGCATGCGTGAGCAAGGTGATGTCACTCGCGAGCTCAAAAAGGCGTACCAGGTCTGCTCGAAACACCATGCCATCTCCTCTACGGGCTGGCTCATAGTCTGCGTCTTTTCTAGCGGTGGGAAGTATTTAGGAAGGTCAAGGAAGGTGACAGGCATTTTGAGGCTGTCTGTATGCGCTACAGCAGAATGATCGAAGGCGCAGCCTTGCAAGAGAGAGCCGAGCGCGTCTACCAGGAAGAACTCGTAAGTCCATGTTGTCACGCTGTTCGTTCAACTAACTCATCCGGTCACTTTTTCTGTAGGCATGGTACGAACGCATGCGGACCCGTCCCATCGTCACTGGCGCATTCCACAAGCCCTCATTGTTCAATAAACCTCTGCCGCGCCTTCGGCCACAGCCCTTGCATATCACCGGTATGATTGTCTCGCGGCGGAAGGCGCGCTTCCGCAGAATGGTCAGACACGAAATGCTGCAGGATCAAGTTCAGCTCCTGCAGGCAGAGCACACCTTCGAGTCAGGGCTGGCTAAGAGGGTGAAGGACCGTTCTTTTGAGCCGGCGTTTACCAGTGATTTCGCGAGCTGGCGTGCGTATCACCGCTGTCCTATGTGAGATGCCCGTTCTAACGAGCTGGTCCGCAGGCGCTCCGATCAACGATGACTTCAAGGCGATAGCGGAATGTAACAGACGTGAACGTGTGCGGGTGAACACGCCCTATCCTCCCGAGCTGCTTGAGCAGATCAAGGCCGCGCGGCGCGAGAAGATCGCTAACAAAACGCGCGAGCGAGAGCGCGAGCGGCGGGGGGAGATGACGAACCGGCTGCTCAAGCAGATGCGCCAGAGCCCGCCGGCCCACCGACTCGTGCACATGTCGGAAAGGCGTAGGCGCATGGACGCGATCGCCCGTGGTGCAAGCGAGGTGGGGTACGTGGGCAAGGTGAAACGTGCGTTGGGCTTCAAGTTGCGGGACCCGAACGCTTGGAAGGTCGAGCTCGGCAACCCGGAGAACAAGGAGGTCTTAGACAGGATGGCCGAGGAGATCGAAAAAGAGAACGCTCGGCGTAGGCTTGAGGCCCCTGACCTCGAGGCGAGTGCATCGTGAATAGGCGTTGATGAAGTGTATGTAATGGAACGTGCATTCTCTACTAATGACGAGCACATCCCACTCACAGCACGGGGAACTCGATACAGCGGCGCGTCGAACGCAGATGAGGGATCGACGACGTCGACGTTCAGCGGATTGTATTCGAGTATACCTGGTCATTTTCCCGCAGTGCAGTCTCACTTCCCAATAATGGACCGCGATGGCAATAAATGTGCCGTTGTGGCATTCCGGAGTCTGAGACTGTTGCGCATGTTGCTGTCGGTACAGAACCTTAGCGCTTGGCGTCTGCGAGACATCGATGGAGGTCGTGTATCTGATATCAGCTAGAACCGTCTCGTCGGCAAGTGTCTCGACAATCGCACGCGACGAGCTGGAACAGCCCAATATGGTGGAGCGATGACCATATTGGGGAGCATTGGTGTTGTGGGTCCACCACCGGGGAGGTTTGACATCACCATGACGCATCGCCCCTCTTCACCCGTATAAGAGTCGAGTCGCCAGCCATGGCTGCACAACAAACACATTCACGACCTGCACGAACGTCCATCCTATTCTCATCGTGTCACCCTTGTCATCTAACTCGCTCTCTACTACCATCATCACCGACATGTCGAGCATCCGCCGCCACGATCTCGCCGACCGTGCGAACCTTACCGAGGAGGCGACCACGTTCAAGAAGCCCTACCAGACGGTAGACCGCCCGCCCGTCACTGAGCGGGACATTCACGAGGAGTACATGCAGGACCCTCCTCATGTGAGTACTGCGTCTCTCGCTCTTTCTTCGTCCTTACTGACGGATCATCCGCGTTCAGAACCTGCCTACTCAGCCTAACACTGACCGCAAGTCAAGAGGCTTGAAGGAGGGCGCGCAGGAGGAGACCGACCCTAAGCAGGACGGCGTCCTCGGCGACGAGTCCATTGGCAAAGTGCAGAAGCAATCCGCGTTGGAGACGCTTACGACGGAGAGCTCCGTTCACCCAGGCAACCCTTCGTCATGAACCCATGGATTTGGACGCTGTTGGAAGGACTGTAACATTGTACTATTAGACATGAATGCATGAACAAGCCGATGCTGATGCTGGATGCAACTGCGCATTACAGTACCATGAATGTGCCATATCAGTGCTTCGGCTGACAGTGATGACACGTCGTATGTCATACTCCCTAGGTTCAATGAAGTTCCGTGACCGCTGCGAAACTTTTAACGGGTAGAGGAAAGGATGCTCTCAAAGCCGAATATTCGCGACTTCACCGGTTTACGTCCATTTGCACAATAAGTACTGTACTGTTCGCATAACATGCCGTGCCGTGGGATGGAACGACGATGAGCAAAAATAACAACTCTCACACAAACTGCATTAAGGGGGAATCGAACCCCCGGCGGGTCGATGGCAACGACCCAGGTTACCACTACCCCATTAATGCTTACAGCAAAGAGAGTAATCACACATGACATATACAGCCCAGGGAGTCCTGAACTGTTCCGAACCAGAGAGAGCCAAACAGACGCTTGGTCCGTGCGCCCTCCCCGAAGGTATATAAGGCTCGTCTCGACATTTTCGATTCTTTACCACTCTGGCCTTTTGGCTTAGATCAAGTGTAGTATCTGTTCTTAATAGTTTAACCACTATTATGGGGCCACCGGCCCCATTTTTGGTTATCTAATTTTTGCCGCCCCTGTTCCCTGGGCTCTGCTTGCAACCCGGGGGCACGATGACCTTGCTACTGCAGTACCGGCTTGTGTCGTCGGGGGATCCCCTCCTTTTCTTTTTGTTGCACCTTTGGGACTGGCTATTCGGCTGGGAGCTCGGTGTAGCAAATGGATCTGGAGGTCATTTACTTGTTTATAGGTTTGCTTTGTTTCTATCCATCCCCGGTGCTACTGTATCTCGGATTGTGTATGTTGAAGGCATTTGACGTATTGCTGTACTGCGAAACATAGGTGTAACACGGCGCCATGTCTGTGCTAGAGGGGTTCTGTCACCACATCTACAGTGCGAGTTGTACACCGGGGTTGCATCTTGGAAGAGTGGTTCAGAAATCTACAGTAGCGTTGTACTGTACGCCTCGTGCAGTGGCCGGACATAGAACTTTCGGAGCGCCCATTCATGGGAGGTGCACCACCATGGTGCACCGAGTTTCCGTGCGCGCTTGCAGACGAGATCCCGAAGCGGCTACGTGCGCGTGTCCCGTTCCCTTTCTCAGTCTGCAGCTCGCCACCATGTCCTCGACAGATCCTACCGCGTCCGAGACCACCAATACACCAGAGGCGCCTGGCACACCTACACCGGCACCCAAGCGCATCGTCTACCAAGTCGAGACGACCGGGAGCTACTGGGGCGACCTGAAGGAAGCCTTCAAGGTGCGAGCGTCCCCTCTTCGATGCCTCGCATGCGCCCGGAGCTGAGCAGGCCTTCGTCTAAGGAAGAGGATATCGGTGCGGGATGACCTGTCTCACATCAACGAGATCCCTTGTGCGCGCAACAGCCTGCTGAGCGGGATCGCGAGCGGTGTCGGGATTGGCATCATCCGCGGCATGTCGGCCAGTGCGTACAACACTTCTTCGCCCTCTTCTCGCAGCATAGTCACTCACAGGGACGAACATCGAGCAGGCGTGTTCGTCGCGTCGAACTGGGCGGTAGGGTCGTTCATGCTAATCTCGTTGGGAACCTGGTGCGTGTAGCTCCGAGGTAGTGTGATGTATGCCGGTCTGCTCACGGGTGCGCGGCCTGCAGGACGATTTGCCAGCGGAACAGAGAAGAGGAGCGGCGGCGCGTGCAGCAGGTCGTCGAGGCGATTCCCAAGCGGTTCGTGAAGCCGGAAGGCTCGAGTGAGCAGAAGTCCGCTTGAAGGACGGCCCGTATCGCGACCTTGCCCTTGCAGCTTGCATGGCCGAGCGCAATCAGACTGCTGCTATCAACGTGCCCTTCAGCAGTCACGACGGTGCATCCTCCCCTATGCATCCTGGTCACTATGCTCCGTGCCTCCAGCGTGCATCTCGAGTCAAGCGGGCGTCGCATCGCGTCAAAAGATCCCAGACCGCATTCCAGCATTCTAGATGTACCTATTATACTATATAAATATACTTCTCGTCTAATATGCCCAGCATGTACTCCCCGCGCGGCCACTGTTGAGACCAGGATACACTAGAGCCATTCGGGGTTCCCCCAAACCTCCTTGCTCCAGTTCTCGACGAGCTCGGGGTCGTCCTTGAACTTTGCCTGGAAGTCGGAGAAGCCACCCCGGAGGATGAGGACCTGGTGAGGGATGTCCTCGCCGTCACCTTCGAGCTGATCTCGGGCCTCTGCATAGATCTGTAGCGTTTGTTAGTTCATTAGGAACGTCGACACATGGGATCCCTGTAGAACGTACTCTAGCAGCCTTTGGGCCACTGAATATGCAAGCGTCCTGGGTCAGCGGTGCCGGACTACATGATTGTGGAGAGGTCACATACCGGACTTGTGAGAGTGCGCAGTGGAAGACCACTGTAGGTACGCTCTTCGTCTTCTGGACGAGATCGTGCACGTGGACGTAGAACTGACTTGAGGGCGCATTGTGCGCGCCCTTGATGTTTCCGCCGACCCAATCGTCGTCGCGAACGTCAATAACGCAGTAGTCTTTGCCGGGGATCTTGTCACTCTTGATGATCGCGGCAAGCTCCTGCGCAGCGGGTGAGTTATGGGCGCAAAAGAGTAGACATATTCACGTCCACTGGCACTCACGTCTGGAGAGATGTACTTGAGCATGGCGGAGGACGTTCCGCACGCGTATGAGGAGACCAAACAACGACCTGAGCTGAGGCGGGACCGAGCAAGAGATGGTCGACTTG
The DNA here is from genome assembly GCA_022385805.1 of Pilatotrama ljubarskyi. Taxonomy (NCBI): domain Eukaryota; kingdom Fungi; phylum Basidiomycota; class Agaricomycetes; order Polyporales; family Polyporaceae; genus Pilatotrama; species Pilatotrama ljubarskyi. The sequence continues at coordinate 90,723 of MU277675.1, forward strand.
AGAAGAGCGCGGAGTCGGAAAGACGAGCTGGCAGAGAAGTTCTATAGGCTGAGAGAACGCGAGGAAGCAGACTCAAGTATAGCACAGCACTGCGCATCCCGAATCGGGAAGGCGACGCTAGCAACGGTGAGAAACGTGTGGAAAGCGGTCGAAATCAGCGAGGAGGAGAGGAACATCGACGCCGGGTGCAGTCAGACGGCGGGGCGCGCCGAAGGCCGACGCGGATGCGCTCGACAGTCGAGACAGCGGGGAGCTCGTTGCGAGAACGCTGCAGAGTGAATTCGACGCACGAGTTCCGCGGTGCCGCGACGCGTTGTCTGCGGGCACAGTGCGTCATAGTCGGGAGGGAGCGCCCGGAAGTCCTAGGAGCGCAGCAGACCAATCAAGCATCGATTGGGTTGATTCCTGGAAATCCTGCACACACTTCGCACATGAAAGTACGGGAAAGAGGCAGCATACCGCGCCTGCCAGGCTATGTAGGGATGAACGAGCAGAGGAGCGAATGCGGGTGGCAGACGGCTGGAGGAGGGCGACGGTTGTTTCCATTCACGAACGTGAGCCTCGGACGCGTGCGCGCGATCCGGAACTTCCCGGCGCCTTAAAGCGCGGCCGCACCCCAACGTTTCTTGCCAACGTCACTACTCCTCCAGCCATGTCTCTCCCTCAGCCTGTTCCCCCCTCCTGGAAGGTACGTCGCCATCGCCCACGTCGGCGATGCAGCACGCTCATTCACATTCTCGACGCGTCTAGGACCTCGGAAAGTCGTCCAACGACCTCCTTGGCAAGGACTTCCCCACCAGCAACGTCGCCCTCGAGGTCAAGACCCTCACCCCCTCCAATGTCGGCTTCAAGGTCGGCGGCTCCCGCGACACCAAGTCCAACCTCATCTCCGGTGATATCGAGGCCAAGTTCTTCAACAAGGCCCACGGCCTCGTCCTCACCCAGACCTGGACGACCTCCAACATCTTGAAAACCCAGGTTGAGCTGGAGAACCAGATCGCCAAGGGCGTCAAGCTCGACCTCCAGACCGCCCTCACCCCCGACACCGGTGCCAAGTCCGCGCTCTTCACCACCATCTACAAGCAGCCCGGCCTCCACACCCGCGCCTTCCTTGATATCTTCAAGGTGCGCGTCTCCCCACACTGATGACGTGACATGGCGCGCTCACCTGACTTGTTTGCTCAATCCGCGTCGTTGGATTCGATAGGGCCCCACCTTCACCGCGGACACTGTCATCGGCCGCGACGGCTTCCTCGTCGGTGCCGAGGCATCGTACAACGTGACTGAGGGCAAGATTACGAGGTACGCGACCGCCATCGGCTACAGCGCGCCCGAGTACGCCGTCACCCTCCACGGTCTCGGCAACCTCAGCACCTTCGCTGCGAGTTACTACCACCGTGTCAATCCCGATGTCGAGGCCGGTGCCAAGGCTGTCTACGACACGCGCGCGTCGCCCTCCGGCAACGTCGCTCTTGAAGTCGGCGCAAAGGTCTACCTCGATACCTCTGCGTTCGTCAAGGCGAAGATCAACAACTCCGGCATCCTCGCTCTCGGTGAGTCGATTCGAACGTACAGACCGTACCAGGTGTTCTGATATCGCGGCGCGCAGGCTACACTCAGGCCCTCCGCCCTGGCGTCCGGGCTTCCTTCGGTCTTGCCCTCGACACCCAGCGCCTGAACGACCCTGTCGTGCCCAGCCCGCACAAGGTTGGCGCGAGCTTCACGTTCGAGAACTGAAAACCTCGTCATGTCATTTGCGTGGGGGAGAACTGGCACTTTCGGTTGTAATCATAGCTATAGGAACAATGCGTAATCAGTTCTGTAGTCCAATGAATGACGCTGATGCCTATCTCCAAGTGCAAGTGGACGTGATCGACCACGCTCACGACGATTTGAATCTCACGGTATTGACATTCCCGTCGAGACTAATACCACTTGCCGTGTGTATAATCTCAGTTCAAACTGTGATGTATGTGTGCGCGCAACAACCTGCAACAACCGGGAGATGGCGCTTGCATGGTCTTACAAGGATAGACGGCGACACACTGTGGGGCAATGGTTTTTCCGCAAACCTGTCCCTCTGCCAAGATGATATCGACATTCCTATCAGAATCTTTTAAGGTCCGTTCGCGACATACGGCTCACTGCTTACCAAGCCTTTACGCGACAGTTTGACCGCCATCCGGTGTCATGATGTCGTATTATCATCGCTGTACCTGCGGACAAGTCTATTGTCCGTCACTGCCCCTATCGATGTCAGAAGTCCCGGGAGCTGCCTGGGGACCACCAGAGAGGGAAAAGGTAACTAAAGAACGGTCACTCGACCTCTTGGGACGTATGCCTCACGACAGGAGGCCAAGGGAGGGCTCGGACCTAGCGCAAGAAGTCATGCGTGTGCGTCCGCCGGGCAACACGGCAAGGTGAGCACTTTCTGCACGGTGCCGTATGCATATGTGTCCAGGACTTGACGGGTCCGAGTCCGCGGATTGATGTTTGATCTCAAGGTCCTGCTGCCCTCTCGTACTGTAGCACGCCGGACTGCCCGCGTATGGCCCGTTTGGTGGTCAGGCGAGGGCGGACGCATGAGCGGGCGTATGGCCCTCATGGAGTAAGCCCTCTTTACGCCGCATATATGGAGGTCAAGACCCGACACGGGGAGGGGAGGGGTTTGTTGGTCCGGTTCCGGATCGGTTCGCGAAGAGGGAGACGAGAGGGTGTCCCCGTCGGACGGGCTCTCGGTGAGGTGTTGTACACTCGATAACTAGTCTAAGGAGCACCTCGCTGACGGAGAACTCGTACAAGGAAGGCGTCACGGCACGCTTACAATGATGGCAGCCCGGGCGGCAATGGTGCGGAAGCGCAAGAACAACTACCGCTCGAGCGGAAGGCCGTCCGTCCGTCTGTCCTCCCCCTCCTAACAAGCTCATCCAGAACAACACTATCGCCCGTATGCTTTGACTTTGAGCGCTGCATACCCCGCATTGAAGCTTCGCGACCCCTTCGCGCGTCCGCGCTCTAGGCGAGTCCCCCAATTGCAAGACGCGCCACGTCTAGGTTCAATGTACCCAGGGACCGGTATCCCAAAGACGCCGTCTTCTCGCAGAATCCTGCGTACAACGCAGGAAAGGAGTTCGTCCTGGAGAAGCACTGGAAGCGGGCCTCGTGTGCGTGCCGTGCCGTGACGCTCAGATTACCTCTCGGGAACCTTCTTGTCTTCTGGCGGCGAGGTGCCCATCACCGGTTCGTACTCGTCATGACGGTAAACTGGCAGAAACATGTAAGTAAGGGCGCACGACCTGACGAACATGGCATTCAGGGCGGGCTCTCGCGCGCACGCCACGGAACGTAGAGATCGCACTCCGGAATCCCCTGAAGGTCATGCTGAAGAAGCGTGTCGGAGTAATTCGTCTGTACGTGCTTCTTTGCAGCGCCTCCGTTGACCGCTAACGCCGCACTTTCTTCCCTCTTCTCTCTGGGAAACCCGTAGTCACATAGGGCGACTCTGGCTGAGCAGGGACCTCCTGGGGAATAGTCAGCTGCCCTCTGGCACACGTCCGTCCCCGCCGGTCATGAAAAGCTCGAGTTCAAGTTCCGACGACCGCTGGCTCTTGAGAACGACCTGTCGGCTTATTACCCAACGCTTACATACCTCCTCCCGGTATCCCTCTCACGCAGAGCACGGGAGGTCTGTGCTGCCTTGTCGCGCCGGTGGTTTATGAACGCCACACGGGACACACGGTACGTAACCGCTGTTACTACAGAGTGAGAGATGGCCCTGGCCAGGGAACGGCCAGCGTTCGCTTCCAGAGACTGGGAGCAGAGGTCGCTGTGTCGTTGTACTTCAGCCGGCCCTAATAGTGGAAGAAACGCGACTCTTGAGGCGTCCGAACGGTGTCCGACTCGGCGCGGGGTCACACGACTTGGTCGTGACTCGGAGCAGCCTAGCGGCCCTTGGGCAGACGGGTGCAGAGAGCGGAACGGGCGCTGTGCTGGTGAGTCCGTCGAACCGCGTACAGTACATCATACAGAACGTTGGGTCGTATTCTAGCATTTGTACACTCAGACGGGGGAACGGGTCACGGTGTTCTGCCCGAGGATCGTCCACGGTCCGGCTGTGTTCTCATTACGCACGCTCTGAAGCCTGGACTGAGGTTGGAAGAATTCGAAGGGTCCTAGCGAAGTCTGATCCGTTCACTATTACTGCCAGTGCTCGTACCACCACTACCATGGCCCGCGGGCCGTCCGGCGTCCACGGACTCCAGGAGGCAGACCATAGTTGCACATGGACTGATAGGGAGCACTTTCACGCTTCATTATATCGAATATCCAGCCCCTATGTATACTCACTGGACTTTCTATCGCAGGAACCCGCGAGAGTGCCTGATCAGTCGGTCGAGTGGCGGTCGTATATACGGTGGCGACCAATGTTATACGCACACGAAAGCTGCAGGCATACAGCGTGTGGTATTCCGGTCGACGGTAATACATGGCTACGGGTTTACCGACGAACCGGGGGCCCTGCAGGGTCCCGAACCGTTGACGGGACCGCCGGCGGGCTCGCATGCCAAGCTCGTCCCAGGAGGGATGACGGGCGGGGTTGTCACTACTTGTCGAGTTGTTGCGCGACGGGCGACGGACGACGGACGGCCGGGCCCGGGTCCATCGGCGTGGTTTACCCCATCTTGAACATATTGGCCGCAATAAGTGGTGATCGGCGGCATCGTTACCACTTGTTTATTAGCAGAATGTGAGGTGTGCAATGAGGTCACCGCGAGGTCATTCGATGCGAGTTGGCACATGCTGCCGTCGTGAGCGTCGGGACGACATATCCGTCCTATTGGTATGGCGCGTTGGACGAGTTGAACGAGATGCACGCGTCGCGACGCGTTCACCAATGAGGGCGAGCAGAGATGACTCGCGGGGTGCGTCAGGGAGAGATTGGGCGGCGGGGCGAAGAAAAGGCGCTGCCCGGGGGTGGGTGAACGGATGACGAGCGCAAACGGGGCAAAACACGGCGGTCTGGACTCGGTGCCGGGGGGAGAGGAGAAGAGAAAAAAAGCCCGATGAAATCTGGGGTGCGAATGACGTTTTTGGCGGGGGCGTGCTGGGCAGGCGGGGAGAGAAGGCGAGACAGGAGGAGATGGGCAATGCAGAGTGATGGGCGTGCCCCTGGCTGTCCGACGCTGTTCGATGGACAGCGGGGGGGAGAGGGTAGGATGGAGGGGGGAGGGGGCGGGGGTGTGTGAGGGACCTGCCTGATGTGGAGATCGATCAGGGAGGGAAAGGCAATCTGCTGGCGTGCTGAGCGCTGAGCTGCAGTGTGTTGCACCCCCGCCCTTGCTCTCAGTCGACTCGCACTCGGCCCTGGCTCTCTCCCTCCCCTTCCCTCTTCCCAGCGCCAGGGACGGCCGGTGCACGAGCGCAGGATGCATCCCCCCTTCTTCTCTCCCGCTGATCTGCACGACCTCTCCATTCTCCCTCCACCTCCCTCTGCGCCTCCGCCTCCTCCTCGGTCTTCCAAATCCCACTCCGCCCCGCGCCCTGCCATTCCACCTAATCTCATTCTGAAAAGCTTTGCCTTTCCCGGCAACAGCACCTCCTACGCTGACACCATACACCCGCAATTCAGTCCAGCCCTGCAGCCCCCGTGCGCACACGCCCCTCGCGATCCCTCCGACGCGCACGAGATCCTCTGGGACCTCTTCGGGTTCATTCCAAACACCCTCCCAGATCTCGTCCTGCATGGATATAAGCCGCAGGTGAGCTCCTTTTCTACTCTCCCCACACGCCCCATCACACGCGTCCCGTCGCATCCTCGCCCTCGTGGCACACACGACCCGTTGCCTCCAGACGCGGGCGATGCCTTCTCGTCCCCCGTCCGGCCGTGCACTCCCACTGCGCGCGTCCCATCACATTCCCAATCTACACGCGTCTCGCCCGTCTTTACGCGACAGAACCCGTCCCAGTGCTCACATTTCCCGTCTTTTCAGCAGAACCCCCCTCCGCGCCCTTCGTCCATAGCCCCCGTCGATCTCGCTCTCTCGCGTACCTCTTCTCCTCCCCGCGACAGACGTCCCTCGCTCCCGAACATGCCCAAGAAGCGTCGCTCGCTCCAGTCGATCCTCGTGCCGTCATTCCTCCCCCAGCCCTCCGCGTCCTCGTCCGCTTCCTCTCCTCCGCCCTCCCGCGCCCGCTCCCACACCGTCACCTCCCCCAGCGACCTCCAGACCATCGAGTACTCCCCAGACTGGCTCTCCTTCTACTCCGGGGCGGCCTCGCCCACCTCGGAGCTCTCCTCGCTAGGCCCCGTCACGCCCTCGCGCAACTCACCCCCACCCGACCTGCTCGACGAAGACCCCTTCGCGAACCTTTCGCCAGCCCCGTCTCTGCGCGGCTCGCGCGCGACCTCGCCCGTACGCAGCGTCTTCGACGTCTTCGGGGACACTATCGAGGCCCCAGCACCGAGCCAAGCCCAGCCCCCTGCACCCCGTTCTCCGCTAGCGCAGTCCCCCGCCCTACCAGACGAGCGCCCGCGCGTCCTGCGCCACGCGGCGTCGTACACATCCTTCCAGAGCTTCAACGCTACTGCCACGACGAGCGGGCTGCCGTCGACGCCCCCGCCCACGCCCACAGAACCGTCGACGCCGACGTCTACACGCCAGGGGCTACGGAGACCAAAGTCGTCGGGGCCGCCGCAGGTTCGCCCCGCGTATACGCGTCCGGCATTTGCGCCACGGCCCTCTTTGCCGTCGTTGAACACGCTCGCGCGGACGAGTATACATCTTCCGAAGGTACGTCCCGCTTCCCCGCTACGTTCTGTCGCGAAGAGACGTGATGAAGCTGACTGGGGTCATCGTGATTGCTTTGCAACGCTTAGGTGCGCAAAGGCCGACCGGGCGCGCAGCTGCCGCTCGAGCCCTGGGAAGACCCCTCCCCTTCACCTCTACCGTCCCCCTCCGCGTCAGTGTTCCCTTCTCAGCGCGAACCGCCGCCGTCCCCGTCGACGGCGACGAGGAGCGTGCCGAGCTCGCCCGTCGTGGGCGGCGCGCGGCGCCGCGGACATCTGCGGCGCCCGACGCTCAGCGTGATCAGGGACTCGCGGATGTTCTTGGACGGCGAAAGTGCGGGGGATGCGGACGGAGGTATCCCTCCGCTGGCGCTTGAGTGTGAGACCGATTCCGAGGGGAAGGAGCCTTGCGGCCCGCGCGAGCGCGAGTGCGAGACGCCTACTCCCACGCTCGCTTCTGCTTCTATGACGGAGCCGCGGGCAGCAGGGGCAGATCCAAGGGAACGGGAACGGGAGGATATCGGGATGGGCGTCTCGTTCCTGTCGATCTCGCCGGAAGCGCAGCGCACGAGCTTTTACCGCGAGCGCGACCATGACGACCGCGAGCACCAGTACGCGGAGGGTCCAGACCAGCCGCCGACGCCTCCGCCAAAGTCGCCGAGGGCAACATGGCAGCACGCGCGCTCGGTGTCTGAGACGTCGACGACGTCCACGAGCACGGTCCCTTCGCTCTGTCCGTCTTCGCCGACGTCGACGTCCTCCGAGTCTGGGGAGACGCACCATCTCCACCATCTTCATCAGCAGCAACACCAACATCCGAGATCTTTGACAGAGTCCGACAAGACGTACCACCCCGACCCGCGCGTTACCCTCTCCCCCTCGCATTCCCTAGAACCATCGTCCCACCACCGCGAGCACCATACCGAGACCCCGCACGTGCACATCGATACCGCCCGTCCCGAGCATACCGCATACCCGGCCGTCTTTGCGCACCACCGCCATACCCAGCTCCTCACGACCGACCTCCTCGCCTCGCTCGAGTACGACTACTCCGAGGCCCTCTCGCGGCTCAGCGATGCCGCCGCGACCGGGCTGAGCGTTCCCCTCGCGCCGTCTGCGCTGTACCCGCATCCGCCGAAGTCGCCGATGGGCGCCGAGTTCGAGGCGGGCTCGTCGGCGGGGACGATCAGGAACGTCGTAAGGGCGCGTGTGCTCGCAGTAGAAGGGAGCGATGAGGGCGCGCACCAAAGTGGCGGTGGGCATGGCCATGCGCCGCGCGTCGCGTCCGACTCGTCGGCAGAGTCGAAGTGGAGCATCGAGGCGACCGACGCGCACGACACTTGCCTCCGCGCGGCGCCGCCGCTCTCGCCGTCCGAGATGCCGAGCTCGAGCTCGTGCTCGGAGCCATCGACCGAAGCCAGCGTGTCTCCCTCGCCCTCGCCCTCACCGAGTCTCTCCCCTTCGCTCTCGCTCTCCGCGTCGACCTCGCCCTCGCTTTCGCTTTCGCCGTCCTTGCGCACGCCCCACTCCATCCCGCTCCCGCTCCCGCTCTCTCGCTCGCGCTCCTCCTCGACCGTCTCGTCCGAGTACGACTACGGCGATGATGAGAGCGGGTACGGGTACTACTCGTACGACCTCGGCGCGTTCGCGGACCCCCTCGGCTCGCCGGACCTCCCGCCCCGCCGCCCGGTCATCGGGTACGGCATCCCCTGGCCCTCGACGCACCAGCGCGCGTCCGGGGCCTCGGGAGGTTCTGGCGGGTCGGGGTCGGGGTCGGGGTCCGGAGGGAGCATGTGCGACGTGCTGAGCGACCTGGAAGACCTCGCGGAGGACCTCACGGAGCGCTTCACGCTCTCCTCCCGCTCGGGCGCCGCCTCCAAGCGCTCCTCGTCCCTGTCGGGCAGCGGCGGCGACGTCTTCAGCAGCGACGACGGCCTTGCGGACGCGCCCGAAGGCGGCGCGAGCAGTGGCAGCGGCAACGGCTCGCGGATGAGCGGCCGGCCGAGCGGCGGGTCCAGCTCGTACGCGGGCGGCAGCTCCTCGAACGGACACGCCGGCTACTCTGCCTCCTTCCGCAGCGGGGAATTTCGCAGAGGCAGCGCGGACGACGGAGACGATGGGGACGACGACGACCGAAAGCGCCGCCCTGCGCGCCTGCCGATCTCAGCGACCGCCGCTGTGATCGACTCGGAGACGTCCGACGACGATGACGACGACGACGACCGTGATGGCGACAGTAGCAGTGATGAGGAGTCGCCGCGCCAAGGCCGCCAGCGCGAGAGGCACGACACGACGCGCCCGGGCATGCGCGCCCCCGTGCCCGCCGCCTCTGCGGCGGAGGACGACGAGGTGCCGCTCGCGCGGCAGATCCCGACCGCGCTTAGGGCGCAGCGCACGATCCGGCGGCAGGTGCGCGACGAGCTCGACCAGAAGCGGCAGGAGCGCCGTGCGCAGCGCGCTCAGCAGGCGTTGCTCGCTCAACAACAGCAGCAGCAGCCGACGCGTGCGCTGTCGTCTGCGGCGGAGGCGACGTTCCCCGCGCACGCACCGAAGCTGGTGGGCCGGCCGAGGACGAAGACGCTGCCGAGCACGATGAGCAGTCCGTTCTCCGTCGGGGATCTGACGAAGAAGCTGCTGGGCTTGCAGTCGGTCGCGAGCCCGACGTCCGCCAGTACCAGCGCCAACGTCCCGCCCGTGCCTGCGTCCCCGATGGTGCCAAGGTCCAAGCGGCCCTCGTTCGATCTGCACGACCAGCACGCCTCTGCGTCCGCTCGTGGAAGGACTATGACGGTGGACCAGCACTCGTACACCGCGAGCGGATCAAGACAGGCGTCGCGTCCTCCGCCGCCGGAGGCTACGAGGACGTTGCGCCCTGTGCGCTCTTTCCACCGCCCCCGCAATGGCGATCAGGAAGTCCTCGTACCGCCCGTCCCCATCTCCGAGCGCACCTCAGCCGACCTCCAGCGACGGGGCACGACCACCACCAGGCGCAACCAGTCGGAGGAACCCGCGTTCCTCTCAACTCCCCCCGCAGTGTCTGCCCTGGACCCCCGCGCGTCCGCCCTCGACCGCGCACGCTCCGTCAAGTCGACCAAGTCCGCAAAGTCCAGCTCCTCCCGCCGGCCCAGCCTCGAGAAGCAACAGCAACAGCAGCGCTCCGCGGAGCCGGAGAGCATCTCCTCCGCATCGCGCTCGCGCGGTGTGGGCTCCTTGGGCGGCCCGAGCGCGGTCGCGTCGCCCACGTCGACGTTCTCGCAGCCTGCAGCGAAGGGCGCGGGGCAGATGATGTGGCAGCAGCGCGTGTTCATCGGGAATATGCAGCGGTTCTGCCTCGTCGAGATCGGGTCGGGGACGAGCGCGGGAGACGTGCTGTCCATGGTCGACGCGCAGGGTGCGCTCGAGCAGGGCGCCGGGAGTGGGGGTTGGATGTTGTGGGAGGTGTCGCAGGATTTCGGCATGGGTGAGTCTTGCGCAAGTTCAATCTCAGGCGCAAGAGAACCTATACTGACGAGTTGGCACAGAGCGTCCGATCCGGAGCTTCGAGATGCTGAGCGACGTGTGCGGGGCGTGGAACACGGACAAGACTGTGAACCTGCTCGTGATCAAGAAGACGCTGCTCGCGCCGCTGCTGAGCCCGAAGGCGATGCCGGCCGCGTCGCCGACGTGCAGCGGGTACGTCCAGTGGGAATACAAGCGCGGCAAGTGGCAGAAACGCTGGATGGAGCTCAGGGAGCATAGCCTGTGGCTCTCCAAGCGCGACACCGTAAGTCCACTCCATCTCACAGTGTTTTTGATGATGCGGCTTGCTGAACGGATGTGACGATGCAGGGCAAGGATGCGACGTTCTTGTGCTCGCTGAACAACTTTGACGCGTTCTACGTGACGCGCGTGCACAAGGCGCCGAAGCCGTACGTCTTCTCGGTCAAGTCCACGGACAGCCTCTCGTTCTTCGAGAGCACGTCCGACTACGTGCACGTCTTCTCCTGCGGAGAGGGCGAGGGCAAGAACTGGCTGGAGAAGATCCTCCTCGCTCGCGTACGGCTCTCCCGCGAACTGTCGTCACGCCTTTTGCTGATATCTGCTTTGTAGTCGTATGTGCTCTACCAGGAGCGCAACGTCCTCTCGTCTGCCTCCGGCAATGCTGCTGGTGGCTTGCAGCGAGCGATTACTCGCAAGCAGGCACCCGGCCAGCGGCCTGCCCAACCCCTCGTCAACGTCAGCGCACCCAAGGCTGATCCCATGAGCGCGCCGACCGGCTTCGAACCCGCCGCGGGCTCCCTTCTCGCGCGCCGGCACGCGTGAGAGTGTACATAGCGTCCGGCCATCGTCCGACAACCCGCCAGCCTACCCCTGTCTCTACTAATGTCCATCATTTCCTGCTTTCTCCCCTAGATATGTAGTTTGCCACCACCACCACCACCACCACCACCGCGCATGCCGAGCGCGCCCCTCTCGTCAGGTTCACTCAGGAGCTATTTATCACGTTCGTGTACATGCCCTATCGATAACGCTTCGAGGTTCGGACGCGGGCCCGACCGCTCGCACATCGCTACTCCATCATTATCAGACGTCGTTCGTTCGCCTATTCACCCCCTGTATCGAGCATATCGTAATATGCAGCATGTGTAGCTAGTGCCGTCATGGGCGGATAGAATGAATTCGAAAGCGAAACGGTGGCAAGTACAGCGAGCGCGAGATGAGACCTATGCTACAGAAAGATGCCGGCCGGAGTGGATAAGTGTGTCAGAAGAGATACCGAAACCACCCACGGATTCGAGCAGACGGCCGGCAGGAAAGGGGAGGCAGGAATGCGAGAGAGAGCGGAGCCATGGCTCAGTCTGCGGTCTTGAGCTTCTTTTTCGCCGGCCCCTCCTCGTCCTCCTTCGCCTTCGGTTTCGGCTTTGGCTTCGGCTTCGGCCGCTCCTCCTCGTCCACGTCCATTTTCTCCTCGTCGTCGCTGCCCTTCTTCGCCTTCGGCTTGGGCTTCGGTTTCGGCTTTGGCTTCGCCGCGGCAGCCTTCTTCGGCTTGTCCTCGTCGGACTCGTCCGCGTCGCTTTCGCCCCCTTTGCTCTTCTTCGCCGGCGCCTTCTTCTTGGGCGCGGCCTTGGCTTTGCCCTTGCCCTTGCCCTTTGCGGACTTCATGAGGTCGCGGTCGCCGCTCGCGTCTGAGGCGGTTTGTCCGCCCTCGTCCGAGGAGTCGCTCTCCGTCGGCGAGCCAGAGTCGGATTCGGATGCTTGGAAGTCCTCGTCTGCGAGAGATAGACGTGAGCTGCTGCAATCTACGGTAAGGCCATAGGAAAGTGCGCATACCTTCTTCGCTGTCGTCGTCGTCGCCACCCAGTCGGGGTTTGGGCACCTCCTCGCCGCTGCTCGCGACGCTCTGCATCTCCTCGTCCTCGTCGTCATCCGCAGCCATGATCAGCTCGCCCTCCATCATCTCGTTCTTCGTCTTGACCTTCTTATCCTGTAGGTACGCGTTCACGTGGTCGTACTCCTCCTTGTTGATCGACGTGAACGTGTACTCGGGTCCGCGCTTCGTGACGATCTTCAGGTCGAACGTCCGCGCGGCCGTCGCGCCGAGGCCTGCGCCCAGTCGCGAGAAGACGACTTGATGGATGTCCGAGAGCTCGATGAGCGTTGGCTGCTTTGAGACGAAGAAGATGTATTTCTCGAGCATGAACAGGTCGCCCTGCACGGCCTTGAGGTTGGCTTTGACGGATGCGTGGCCGTCTCGGCTGCGTGAGCATCGGTCAGCATGGCACGGTATAACAGTGTGGAACATTTGTACCTCTGGAAGTTGCCAATGCCAATGATTTTCTTTTTCGAGAGGGCACGGAAGACACTGGAGACGACCTCGAAAGTTGGGTCTTCGTAGTTCTTCTTGAGCTTCTCATACTGAGCGATCTCCTCCCTAGGGGCGTGATGAGTAGAGGCTTGAAAGAACGAGACATTCCTAGGACGTACTCGGACATGTTCAACTCCGCCGTAATCTCCTCCTCGCGGTTGAACTGCATGACGAGATATTGATAGCGGGTCTGACCTTGCCTGATTGGTACGCTCAGGCCAAGCTAGGTCGCGAAAATGGTCAATATAGCAACGACACATCTCGAGGTGACATCGCTTACAATGAATAGGACGTGCTGGTCATCCTTGGGCAAGAGGAACAGCTTCGATATGCTGCCGTACATGATCTTGTAGTCGTAGGTCCTGCCACGCAACCGCAAGAAGTCCGGATACATGTCGACGTCGTACCGCCCTCTTGGTGTGAGGACGTTGACTTCGTCGAAGCTGAGGATGATGTCTCCCGCAACTTGGCCGAGTTCGGCTTTCTCCTTGACCATGTCGTGGAAGGCCTGTGCTGCACTGATCTCCTCGCCTTCGTCCTCTACGTCGGATTTCTGCGAGCCCGCATCTGACCCACGTTGACCCTTGACTTGGGTACCGGGGACGTAGAAGCGGATCTCGACCATCTCGTCCGGGGCGTTGCGCGTGGGTTGCTTGTTTTGTGTGGCGAACTCCAGCGACACTTCTGTCCGGCCCGCGATGTTCGAGTTCGCCACATTGGTGAGAGGGAGCTCAAACGCGGTTTTATTAGATACTAGGAAGGCAAGGTCTTGCCCTGGTTGCCGCAGTTTGAGTAACGAGACCAGAATGATGACGATGAAAGACGCACCCTGGAAGTCTGTCACTCCCCAATTCCAGCCCTTGAAGGAGACCTCCTTCGTTTCGAGCACGACGCTGAAGTATTGCTTGAGTAGGTGGGCGAGCTTGTCATGGTCCTATTGTTTTCCGGCCCGGTCAGCTTGCGGGACACGTCGCTTGGGACGCTTACTCACCTCGCGCACGAAACCATCGAAGGTTTCTCTCGACCTGTCCTTCAAACCCACCCTGAGCTGGTAGTTGCGCGCGACGCGGATCCACTGTGCCCATTTGATGTCAGATGCTTGCATCGCGACCATGGCACTCCCAGCTTCCTGCTTCCACGCCATACCGCTGGCCGCGATACGGAACTCTATTGATTGTGAACATCTGGGTGTCTGACCATCTCAGTCAAAAGGTACGTACTGCCAACGTCTGGAGAGAGACCATGGTAAATCTGGTCAAACTGTGTTGTCGTCATGGCTCCTGCAGACGCTCAAACGTGGATAAATGGAGGAGAAGGTGACGGGAGGAGGCAAGAGCAGAGGGCTCAGAGAATGAGCGCGCGGACCCCGACGCGTAGAGTGGCTGCGACATCACGTGAGTCATGACGGGCGCCAAATACGCGCTTTCCGTGTCGTTCGGACTGTACTACTTACCTCGGTGTCCCCTTTGTCCGAGATTCAAGGCATGATGCATGAAGCTTGAAGCTTGAAGGCGTGAAGCTCCAAGCACCTAGACATCACGATTAATTGATCACGTTAGCTTGGCAGACTTACCCCGCCTGCCAGGCTAACTAAGCCCGAATGCCCATGTCCTCCCTATGTGCCAGTAACTGGCCCAGTTAATTCCCTAATTCCCGAAAGAGCAACGAAGTCCTCTCTCCCAAATCCGTAAGTACCACGAGCGTCCGAAAGCGCCCCATCAATATCTCAATAGCCGAAACGCCGGGCGTTGAGTCGGCCGCCCATCAGCGCCCGGCGTTGATGCCGTCGGCAATGCTGTCTCCCGCGCTGTCCGGACGCTGTTTGAC
>MU277675.1:112036-159190 GCA_022385805.1 Pilatotrama ljubarskyi
CATTCGGGCTTAGTTAGCCTGGCAGGCGGGGTAAGTCTGCCAAGCTAACGTGATCATTTAATCGTGATGTCTAGGTGCCTTCGGCGTCGTACATACAGTTCAGTTCCGACATAGACTTTATTTGTATCTGCTATCAATACCATATGCGTGATATCGCGCAGATGAGGGGAGAGGATCGTCGTGAGCGGAAGCAGAGTGCGCCGAGCCACCGCCTTGTCCAATCACAGCGCGGCAATCGCCGTGGTCGCCCATCGTGATATAGCACACACTCTCTGTCCTCATCTCCATCCAGCGTACTTGTTCCTCTACCACATCCCATCCCCACTTTGCAGACATGGTACGTCTCCTATCTGTCCGCCCATGCCGACCATGATCACTAACGCGTGCCGCGGCGATCTGACAGGCCTCCGGAGTCGGCGTCAACCCCGAGTGTCTCGAGGCGTACCAAGAGCTGAAGCTCGGAAAGAAGACCAAGTACATCATCTTCACGCTCAACAAGGACAACACGGAAATTGTGGTCGAGAAGAAGAGCCCGCCGACGAGCACGTACGACGACTTCCTTGGGGACCTCCCGGAGGGCGAGTGCCGGTGGGCGGTGTACGACTTCGACTTTGAGAAGGAGGACGGCGGGAAGCGGAGCAAGATCACGTTCTACTCCTGGTGTGTATCCCGCCATCTACCCTCCCCGTTGTTGCCCCTCCCCATCCTCTAAACCTTCTTCGTCTCCGCGTATCCGTATGACGGAGCGAAGGTAATGTGCGCTGTGGAGGGACGGCGGTGGCTGCTCGCAAGATCTGACGGATATCGCTGACGGCTGCTTGCTTTACGACGCGTATGATCGCGCCGATCAGGTCGCCCGACGACTCGAAAGTGAAGCAGAAGATGTTGTTCGCGTCGTCCAAGGACGCGCTGCGACGTTCGCTCGTCGGCATCGCCGCGGAGATCCAGGGAACGGACTATAGCGAGGTTGCGCATGAGAATGGTATGTCAGCTCTGACGATCTGTTCTAGTTCCGATATTGACGTCGTCGTTGCATCACGCAGTGCTGGACAAGGTCTCTCGAGGCCACTGATTCCCCGCTACACTCACTCACGCGACGTCGACTTCCCGCTCTTGTTGTTTATTGACGAGACGAGACCGCGCTTCGGATGGCTGCCGGCTGGTGGCGGCATCTAGTCACCTCATAAACGTCCAAACTCGCTGTGCCCGCTCGAGCTGAAGAAGTGTTGTAGAGTTGTACAAATGCATATCAATATCATGATCTCGGATGGATCCATTTTCTGCGGTGTCTATGAGACTCTAAGAGCTAGTAATACGCCTGGGCCAGACGGGACTCTGCAATCTGGATTCAAGATTGTATGGCGAGGAACGGGCCGCATGTGCGTAGTGCCGTTTGGTATTAAGTACAGCCTCTGGACGGGCGCTCTGCAGGTTGGCTATGACGCTGCGGCTGCGGTCCCCGTCCTGCAAACCTGCTTAAGCGTTGCAACTTACCTTCCACGCCCAGGCTGGTGCACTTGGCTCCATAAAGGCGTACAGTTGCTAGAAAGACCCCTATCGTGAGTTGCAAGATGTCTGTCGTACCCGCCGAGGAGAAGGCCGTTGCACCAGCTGTGCCAGGCGCATATATCGGGGACCCTCCCCCTCCGTACACCGAAGACGTACCCGAGAACCTGCGACGTGCGGTGTCTAGGCTGCAGTTTCCTCCATCTTATGTGGTCGTCGGGTTCTATAGGTTGGTGACGGACAGGAACCTCTATGTGCCTGCGTGGCAGAAGTGCAAGCATGGCTTCGTCAGGGGAGCTGCAGTCGCCATCGTATGGGTGAGTCGAGCATGTACTATCCTTGCAATTGCGTGTGTGCGGATAGCTCATGCAGATTGGCTACGTGTAGGCTGTTGGGACCTTCAAGATACAGCGGAAGTTCGTCGAAATCTTCCTCATCAAGTAAGCCTTTTCGTACCGGTACAGTGTCGTCTCTCAGATCATATGTGCTGCTTTCAGGTCCCCCAGCGTGACTGGTCTCTCGCGGGACTCCATCTTCGGCATACCCATGCCCTTCGATCTCCCAACATGTATGTCGCCCCGCTGCCCTTCTTGACTAGCCCATGTGTGCTTACGCCATATAGACGCGACCCTCTTTTTTCTCTCTAGCCAAGTCTCTGCGGTCATCTATTACTTCCTCTCCCGCAACATCCGCATTGCGCGTGAGCGCGCGTATGACCAGACAATCGCCTCGCGAGGCAAAGGCGCGGATTGGTGGCGCCCGTACGTCGAGGAATGGGATAACCCTCCGCGCGTCAAGAGCTCGGGCTGGGGCCTCGGTGCATTTATGAGCGGGTCGGTGGGTAGGATAGTTAGCAGGCGTGAGTGGTCCTAATAAGGCTCAATAATGCGGAGAAGCGATTCTGATCGCAATTTGACACTAGTATTGATGATCCCGCTGCACTTCGTGCCGTTCGCGGGTATGTTCATCGCGGCATGGTTCCGTGCGTTGGGGACAGCGCGATACCTCCACCAGCCCGTGAGTGTGTCAACCTGCACCAGGGACCGATTGGACTAAGTTACATCACCGTAGTATTTCAAAGCGAAGGGCATGACGCCTGAGCAAGTCTCGACGTTCATCGAGGAGCGGAAATGGGACTATCGATGTGCGCTGTCCAGCACTCCCTACGCTGTTCACCGCTGACTTGATAACCTCCTTCCCTTAACGCAGCCTTCGGCTTTGCTGCGGCGCTCGTAGAACGGCTCCCTCTTGTCGGGCTCATCTTCTCGATCTCAAACCGCATCGGGGCGGCGATGTGGGCACACGGTAACTTCCTACATGCAACGGTGAGAGGATCTGTCTAACGCACTTCCTGCTGCTCCCCGTAAGACCTCGAGAAACGGCAACACTACGTGGCGGCAGTCAAGGCGGGCCTTGTTCCAGGGGAGACGAAGCCGAAGGCAGAGTGATCACTTTTTCCAAGCAGACGTTCGGCGTGTGCAGCGCAAACATGCCGGACGCTAGTTGCATGTGCGCATGTATGCGAGTTGCGGTTTCAGCGATCTCAGGACGCCATCCTATAGGTGCTAGTGTCGGTGTTCGCTTGTTTTGCACTCTTTCATCGCGCTCATGATGGCCCCCGCTTCACTTGTACTGTGTACGTATACGAAGGCGCGATGGGGTAGAGCCCCGTCTGGTATTCCAGAGTGCTACAGACTCCTGAGCCATGTACCCTGGCACGGGGACGACCCTGATACCTGGGGATGCAACGGTGCCCGAACACTTCTGCCATGAGACTTCTTGCCAGTACTGTCCCTTCACATACGGTGTGCCCGCTGCTCGTCGTCCTCGTAAGGGATTCGCGCTACCCACAATAGTCAGCATCGGTGAGTAACCCACGGATAGTAGGCCGACGTGTCCACGACGCGAGCCAAGTCCCACTCCTATCTCCGATAGCTATTTAGTCGCCAGCCAGCGACACTTGGTCCCCCTTGTGCTTGGTCTTGGCACGGCTGCCAGAGCGCTCCCCTTCCGGCTCTCGCCCAGTACTGCGCGCCTCACTCGTCGACGCAAAGCATGTCCTGCCCCGAGTGCGTCAGCGGCGCGCTGCATTCCGGCACGCCCAGGGGCACAGAGACAAAGGTCGGGGGCATCGACGCGTACGTCGTCGGCGATGAGGCATCCAAACGCATCATCGTGATCGGGACGGACGTTTTTGGGTGGAAGTTCGTGAACACGCGCCTCCTTGCGGACGAGTACGCCGCGCGCGGGTTCAGGGTCGTCGTGCCCGACCTTTTTGGCGGTACGTCTCCCCGTAAACAAAAGAGAATTCTCTGCTAAGGGGACGGGAATCGTCCGCGCGCAGGCTGGCAAGTCCCGACATGGAGCCTGGAAGCGCACGACCCCGCGAACACGCACAAATCGCTCTTCACGCGCTTCGTCGTCGCGCCCGCCTCGCTCTTCCTCCTCGTCCCCTTCGTCCTGCGCAACCTCCCCCGCCAAGTGTCCACCATCGCCGCGGTGACCTCCGCCCTCCGTGCCTCCCGCCCGGACGCGAAGATCGGGTTCGTCGGGTTCTGCTGGGGCGGGCGCTTCGCGATCTCGCAGAACGCGCGGTTCGACGCGAGCGTGGCGGCGCACCCGTCGCTCGTGAAGTTCCCCGCGGAACTCGAGGGCGTAAAGGGGCCGTTCAGCCTGGCGGTCGCGGCGGACGACAAGGGGTACGACCGGACGCGCGCGGAGGAGACGGAGAAGATCTTGAGAGGAAAAGGGTTGGAGGATGTGGAGGTGAGGGTGTATGAGGGCGTGCAGCATGGGTGGACGACGAGGGCGGATCTGAAGGACGAAAAGCAGAAGAAGGCGAGGGACGACGCGGTGGAGCAGGTCGTGGGCTGGTTTGAGAAGTACTTGAAGGAGGACGCGGTCCCCCCCGCTGCAAGTGCTGACCCTGCCGCTACTAGCGAGGCTGCACCCGCAGCTGCTGTGGCCGCTTGAGAGTTTGTGACCAGTCCCATGTATGCTGCATATACCCATTCTGCAATGCCATGCACATATACGTACTGGCCATGTGCCCCGCGCGAGTATCGAAGCCTTGATGGCTCTGCGCGCGAGCGAAAGCAAATCCAACGTCCATTTTCTGGCGAACAGTTAGATACATGCACCAAGTCCATTTAGCACAAGCTCAGTCCTGTGAAGCCTGCTTGGGTGCCTCCTTCGACTGCACGTTCACACCTGTCAGCCACCCGCTCATCCAAGATGCATTGGATAGGCACCACTCACTGTCGCCTTGGCGCGCGCGTCGCCCATGTTCGTCGGGCCGCTATCGTCGTCGCTCTGGAGGGTGCCGGTGTGCGGGCGGCCGGGGTGCTCCTCCTGGTCGGGCTTGCCCTCCGCCTCCGCGGTCTGGCCGGGCGCGCCCTCGGCGTACTTCGAGTCTTCTGCTTCGGCGCGCATGGCGTCCTCAGGCATGTTCGCCTTCTACTCATCGTGCCCCGCGGGGTTCACGGTCAGCATAAACATGACGAATACGCGTGATCGGAGAGGGAGAAGGGGTACGCACGAACGCCTGCTTCATGGACGCGTCGATCTCCTCGGCGGACGCGGTGTTGCCCTCGGAGTCGGTCATGGCGGGAGCGCCATGGACCTTGCCGTCGTCAGACTCAGACGCGGACTGGGACTGGGACTCGGGCTGCGGCGGGAGGGCAGGACCACAGTCAACGTCAGCGTATGTCAGGGCGAGACCTAGGCGGGGGGCCTAGACCGTGCGAGAGCACTCACTCCCTCCTGGACGAACTCGTCCTTCGGCGACTCCTACGAGATGTGCATGAGTTCTGACTCTGGCGATTGGTACGGTGAAGGACTATGCGTACCTCAGCGGGGGCGGAGGTCTCGCCTGAGGTGGACAGAGTGCCCTCCTGGATGAGCGGCTCGGACGGGGAGTGGGCCTTGCCAGCCTTGGCGTGGTGCACGTCGGCGGCATGGTGGCCCTTTTGCTTTCCTGAGGATGTGAGGAGGTACACGCCCTATAGGATGAAAAATGCGCCATGACAAGGCAAGGCGGTCAGTACGCCGGGGTCGCGTGCGACGTCATCAGGGCGCGCAGGCGCGTACAACATACCAGAGGGCCGAAGACGAGCGCAGAGCCAATCTACACGTCCAAAATGGTCAGTTCTGTTCATCTTTTCGATGCTGGGAAGGGCGTACGATCCAGGGCATGTCGCTACTCTGCTTCGCGCCGTGCGCGACATCTGAGCTGGCGAACCGCCTGCCCGCCGCGGGGGCGGGGCGGGGGGCGGCAGCGCGTGCGCGAAGGGACTGGGCGAGGATGCGGCGGGAGAAAGCACGAGAGGCCATCGTCAAACAGTGAAGAAGACGGTGAGTAGCTCGAGAAGAACAGTCTGAAGGGGGAGAGGTCGGGCCTGGGAGGGAATGGCGCGGGGGCGGCAGCGCTCGTTCGGACGGGATCGGTCTGCCCGGTCGGCGTCATTCGATGACGTTGTGGACCTGTGGTTCATTTTGGCCGGTTATGGGGGGTCAATGCGGGTCGGCACTTGTTGCTCTACGGAAGAAGTACAGCAAGCCCGCCTAGCTCAATCGGATAGAGCGTGAGACTTTTACGGCCTCTAGGACGGCGGGTAAATCTCAAGGCTGCGGGTTCGACCCCCGCGGTGGGCTAATAGCTTTTTTTCTTTTTGCTTTCTCCCTGTTCGACCTTGCGAACTTCGCAGGTCCCGGAAGACGTCCGCAGTGCCGGCGCGTGCAGTATAGTTCTAGGCTCACCTCCCTGGTGTGTGCGCAGGAGGGTCTGGGTGATGGACACCTAGACCCCTCGCATATGTCGCGGAACGCTCAAGAAAGCCGTCCACATAGCTGCATGTCGTTCAAGAAGATCATTGGCAACAGAAGTATCCTCACCGAGAGGGGGGGGGGGGGGGGGTAGGTGGGAGGCTCGGGAAAACATCGGTGTGCAACTGCGGTGGTCCTGCAGTACTGAGTTTGAGGCGACTCGCCGAAATCGGATCCATGCACGCAATATACACTACGCGACGATGTGTGCAGACCGTCCGTGGGTGTCTGGTTCTGTCTCGGATTCGTATGCCGAACGAGATAGAGAGAGGAATGAGACATGCTCTTTGACTTGTGACGGGTGAGACCGACAGTGAACACAGAGCAGAGACAAGCCAATTCACAGACACAACGGCGAGTGCAATCAGAACTTGCTGGGCAGTCTGCGAGCCTGGAGGAGCGTTCCGACTGCCTACAAAGAGACACGGCAGGTCTTCTGTGCTGTAGCTCGGTTCCGAAGTGTGAACGGATCGGGGCCGATCCTGCTGCGACGTCCGTCACTCCCTCGCATCAGGCTTTGTGCAGCACCTCTCCGACAGTCTGTCCCCGAGCGTATCCGTTGGACGACCTGTCTGTCGACACACCCGAGCTGAGGACAGGGTAGAGCGAGACCTTGTTTGGGCGGTTCTGCTGGAAATGGCAGGCGACGACACGGTGGCGTGAGCTGTGCCTGGGGGGACGCGTCGACGCGACGCGCCGCGCGCCTGGTGCGTGTTAGGCGAGCTTCGCTTCTCACGCCCATGTTCGACTCGCATCCTAACCGAGCCGTTCAACGCGACTGATGCTCGTCTACCCTCGTCCTCCTCCCCCAGTCCCACAAGAGGACCCCGCCTGTCTCTTCTCCCTTCTCCGTCCTGTAGTTCTATCCTCCCGCCGCCGTTCCTCATGATCCCTCCACCACAACCGCCCCAGGAGGCGACCGACATCTTCTCCATCTCTGACCAGGTTCTAGCCGACAGACTCCAGTTCATCGAGGAAGTCAGTACTTCTCGCCCGGTAGGTGTTTGAGGCGCACCCCAGCTGAACGCGTCGTTCTCCTCCTCGCAGATTGGCTTCGGTAACTGGGGCAGCGTCTGGCTATGTCGCCCAAAGTCGTCATCCGGCGAGCAGCTACGCGAGAGCAAGATCGCCGTCAAGCTCGTCCACAGGTCAAAGACGTCCACCACAGCCGCACGAGTCAGGTCACTGTACGCTGTCTTTCCTCTATATATGCGCATATAAGTATGTACAGTAGCTGACGGACGACACGCTTCGCCCGCGCACAGATGGAACGAAATGAAAGTCGTCCGCTCCCTCAAACACGAACCGCACCCGTCCATCATCCCCTTCTACTCCTTCATCATCACGCCTTCCTACGCACTCATCACCATGTAAGTAACGTGTCCGTCGTTGGCCTTTCGTTCCATCTCGCCTTGCATCAGCTAGAAGCCCGTCTGACCCGCTTGTTCGGCACAGGGCGTATCACCCCCGTCTCATCACCGTCGAGGTCTCCGAGCCGCACGCCAAGGAATGGTTCCGCTCGCTCCTGTCAGGCGTCGAGTTCCTGCATAAGCGCGGCGTCGTGCACAACGACATCAAGTAGGCCGCATTCGTGTGCCGCATACACGAACGCATGACACTGATGTATGGATAGGCCTGCAAATATTCTGCTCTCTGACGAGGACGTGCCAGTCCTCGTCGACTTTGGGTTTGCTGAGCGATATGACGTCGATGCGCCAGACGCGTTCCACAGCAACCTGTCATACGGCACGCCAGAGGTCGGCACATTTCCTGCCCAATTTAGATCCAAAATGCTGACATTCCGCACATTCGACTCACTTATATGCGCGATTCGACTTCACAGTACCTCTCTCCCGAACGCGCCCGCGGCCTCCCGCACGACACGCGCAAATCGGACGTCTGGTCGCTCGGCGTGACCTTCTTCGAGATCCTCGTCGGCCGCACGCCGTTCGAGCACTCGGACGGTGAGACATTCGCGTCCAAGGACGACCTCGAGCGCTACTGGGCGCGCACCCTCCGTGGCAAGTGGGTCGGCTCGTGGCGCATGTCCAAAGGAGCGGAGAGGCTCCTGAGGAGGATGATTTTGCCAAATGCGGATCTGCGGTGCACGGCGAACGAGGCGATGGCAGACCCGTATTGGACCGCGGGCGCGGAGAGTGTCGCGTCGAGCCATCGTGAGTGTTGTTGTTTCTGCTATGTGGGTGCGTACGAGATACTGACGTGGGGTGGACAGGGAAATCGGCGAGCGTGTCGCATTCGCGTTCACCGTCCCTCGTGCTGGATGAAGGCGTCTCGAAGCTGCTCGATGTCATACCGCCATGGGCCTCGCGTGCCAACAAAGACAAGAACAACGACAAGAACCGCGACAAGGGCAAGGGCAACCAGCCCACGAAGGAGAAGGCAGACAATGAGAATGATAGGGACAGCAAGGTCAAGTTCGCAACCGTGTCCGGGAAGGAGAACAACACCCGTGCGCCTGCCGCGGCTGCGGCGCGCTCCGGCCATACGCGCTCTCAATCGCAGCCTAAGCTTCAGGTGCCTGACGGTACGCATGCTCATTTCGGCTTTCCACTTCATCGCACGAGACTGACGCGCGACCTTTCTGGTCAGAATCCGCGTCTGCGCGCGGCGTTACACAGACCAAACGGCAGCACGCTGTCCCCTCCGTCTTCTCCGCCCTCTCCCCCGTCAAACACTCCCCTCCCGCACCCACGCCCACACTCTCCGCGTCTGCCGCTGCAGCCAAGGAGAATGCCCCGCAAGCCGCCCAGAAGACGGGACGGACGACGCGAAAGCCGCTCGGCCCGCGTGCACCCACCCCGCCGACGTCGCCTGCGCTCTTGCACGAGGCGGCGGCGCTGGCGCTTGCACCAACCCTGGTGCAGGCGCAGGCGTCGAAGGAGAACGTGCACCGCGAGAAGCAGTATCTCGGCACCAGCGCTCATGGCAGGGAGGCGAGCGGGAAGGACAAGCGCCGCAGCCAGATATTGCGCGACGTGACGAGCGTGCGGAAGCAGGACGAGAACGTCTCGCCCGGCCTTGGCGCGCCTGCGATAGGGAAGCGCGGCGATTACAGCCACAACAAAGGCTTGAAGAGCGACAGGAGCGCAAGGGATGTTAAGGCGGACACGAGCAGGGAGAGCGCGAAGGTGGTGGCGGATACGAGCCGGGATTCGGTGAGGAACCGCATGAAGGAGTGGGAGCGTGAACGTGAGCGGCTGAAGGAGATGGAGCGCGTGAAGGAGCGGATGCGCGAGGCGGAGGAGGAGAGGGAGCGAGAGCGAGAGGAGAGGGAGCACGAACGCGAGTTTGCGATCGAGAGGGAGCAGGCAAGGCAGGCTAGTGTGGAGCGCGAGACTCGCGAAAGGGAGAGGTCGACGTCCCGGGAGAGGGAGAGAGAGCGCGAGCGTGAACCGGTGTTCTTCCTCCCGAAGATCAGTGTCGGTCCGCCGCTGTCACCTACGGCGAGCGCGATGCCAATCTCGCCGCTCAGCCCGCTGTTCGAAGGTGCGTAGGCGTCCTCCCTGCGGGAAATTATACGCGCTGACATGATCTGCATGCAGAGCCGTCGCAAATGGTCGAGTCTCCGACAGAGATGAGCCCTAATGCGGGCGCGAACGAGTCTGGAATCAGCGCCCTGAAGCAGAGTCTTCGTATGTCAATCGGTATGTCGTTCATCTTGTGAATGCTCGGAAGACTGCTGAAGAAGACGCTTCCGTCCAGGCGGGGCCGTGCGCCTGTACAAGTCCTCGACGCAGTTGCTCGGCCGGTCCACCCCCGCTCTGACGCTCGCTTCGGACAACGCAGACGAGGAAGATGACTCGCGCATGAGCCTCAGCGCGCGCGCGTCCTGGGAGGACGACAAGCTCGTTTCCAAGGGTGAGTACATCTCTCTCCTGCCACGATGCCGGATCTCGCGCTCGCAGACGGCGGTGGCTTACAGCTGTTGTACTTCTTCGCGGGTAGCTAAATCGTCCTTCCCGACTATGCGCCATGCAGTACGGAACGAGCAGGTTGCGGCGGAGAACAAGCTCGACCGGATGACGATCTGGATCCAGAACGTCGAGAGTGAGTCTCCTCTCGCCTATATCGGTGCGCCGGACTGACCGGCGTTGCAGAGGTCGTCGACGAGGCGCGCCAGAACTTTGCCGCCTCCACGAGCTCGGCGCCCATCCCGCCCCTCCCGCTCGCACCCGTCTCCCGGCGCTCGTCCTACACCAACACCTGCACCAACGCGAATCGCTCGGGGCGCGGAAACCGCGTTCCGCGCAGGATCCTGCCCGCCAACCAGATCTTCCTGGAGGGATATGAGCCGAGCACGTACGACCGCAGCGGCACCATGTCCTCGTCGATGATGGGGTCGCCGCTCCCCAGCCCGTCGTTCTTGAATACGATGAACTTTGCGGAGCATAGCCTGCCGACGATCCCGTCGGAGCTGCCGAGTCGCGTCTCGCACGAGCCTGAGCCCGAGGAGGAGCACGAGAAGTCGCGGTCCTATAACCCTGTAGAGGCCGAGGCCGAAGGAGCGAACACGTGCGGAGGTGCACTTGCGGTCCCGGAGACACCGTCGAGGAAGCGCCGAAGGGCGACGGTGGTGACGCGCTCGCCTGAGATGAAGCGCAATGCGCGGCCGAGCTTGGAGATCGACACGTCGCCTTCGAAGCGGCGGGAGAAGTCCAAGTCGCACAGCGACCTTGTCCGTCCGATCACTCCGATTACGAAGCTCGAGTTCGAGCTGGAGCGTCGTACGCATCACGGTCATACTCTTGTGTGAGGGTGGTATACTGATATTCCGTTGCAGTCGCCCAGCCCACACCGACGCCGAGGCTGTCTGCTGTGGTGGACAAGAACCTGTTCATCGCGAGGACCCCGTCTCAGAGGGTCACTATCGAGGAGTCGCTTTCGACACCGCCGAGGGAAAAGGACGATCTGACAGCTTCACCGCTGCATGTCGAGCCTTACCCGGCCAGGCCGAGGACGGCTATTACGCTCGATACTCCGGCAAAGCGTCACCTTGAGGGCGTGTACGATAGGTATGTTCACCTTGCAGTCAGGATAGGTGTACGTCTCTGCTCACCGGTTCTACTTAGATTTCTCATGTCCACCACTGGCGTCAAGCGCAACGGCAAAGGCTACCAGTCCGACAACGTCGGGCCCGTCGGGAACGTGGCCCGGCCGCACTCGTCCATGGCGAAGCGCAGCCAGAAGTTCTTCAACTCGACGCGCCGCCCGATGCCGCCGCCGGTGTCGAGCGACGACCTGCGCCGCTCGTCGTCCGTCGACGAGTTCGGCACGTTCTGCCCGTCGAAGAGCACCCCCGCGGCGCCGCAGTCGGGCGAGCAGAACAAGAACACGATCGCCGTCGTGCGCAAGGCGTTCAAGGCGATCGTCACCGGCAAGCCTGCAGCGCGCGGCGCGAAGCCGGTCTGGGTTTGACATCCGACCTTGCGCGCTGTCTGACTTTGCTGCATGGCTTCGTTTGCTCTCATCTCCCTTTCGGACTCGTCAGTTGAACGCATCTCATTATTGCAGATATCAATTCCGACTTCGTCTCCTCCTTCGACTTTGTTGCATATATCTTGGCTTCATCTCGTTTACATTCCTGCATCCCGTTTTGCCCTCATCAATCCTCTCCAACCTGTCTTGTGCCCCGCTGGCATCCTAACCTCTCTTCCCTCCTCCTGAATCTGCATCTCCCGTCGTCGCTATCTATGTCTCGTCAGTGCTTTCGCGTTATTCCAGTATCTATCGACGCTCCCCCATCGCACGATCCGTCACGGACCTCACGACTGGCACTTGCTCCTCGTCTTACGCTCTGCTCACGTTTACGCTCATGTAGTTAACGATACTTCCCACCAATACGAAGTGTTTCGCGGTCTGTGACCAATCATCAGGCTACGTTCGATCGAGTCCGGTACTGGAAGTATTGATTGGTACAGCGGCAGCCAAGAGAAGATGCACAATAAAAATACAATGGAAGGTACGAGTGTGATACGAACGGGACAGCGACATGCGAGCGATCTACTACGGTGGTGGGGGGACACGGTCTCGACGGAGCTGCACGGGCTTAGCGCCCTCGCCTTGCTTCTGACGCTTCGCCGCGGCGTCGTCTCCAGCGGCGTCGCCGTCTCGAGCACGCTTCGCAGCACCAGCAGCAGCAGCATTGGGCGCGTTGCCTGCAGCTGCGGCGGCGGCAGCTACAGCAGCGCCGGCTCCTCGGCCAATGCCGCCCGGTGCAGCGCCTCTGATGTTCAGCCCTCTGCCAGGGGCGGCGCCACGCCCACGTGCGGCGCCGGGTGCTCCTCGAGCTGCGGGAGGCCTTGCGGGAAGACCAGCTTTACCAGGAGCAGCAGCAGCGGGGGCTGCTGCAGGAGGAGCACTCGTAGACGCAGACGGCGCGGAGCCGCCGTCCGTTGATGGGGCCGTCGTAGCAGCAGGGGTAGCCGTAGGAGAGGTAGCCGCCGCAGGTGCAGGGGCGGCAGGAGTTGCGGCGGCAGCAGTAGCAGCAGGGGCGGCGGCGTTCTCGTACTGCAAGAGCTTAGCCTCGAGGTCCTTGACCCTGGCCTGCGTCCGGACGAGTTGCTGGTCCTTGAGCTTGAAGCGCGCGGCCGCCTCTTTCCGCCCCCGCTCGACAGCGTCAGCGATCTCCCTGGCGCGCTCCTCCTCCAATTGCTTCTTGTAGGCCTCGAGCGCAGCATCAATCGCGGACTGGGTGTCTGAAGGAACCGCAGCGGCACCGGCGGTCTTGGCAGCAGCTTCGACAGCAGCCTTGAGCTCCTCTTCGTGCTTCTTGACCAGGCGCTCCTCCAGAGCACGGAGCTCTTCAGCATGCTTGCGGATGATCTCTTCGGAAGCGGCCGCAGACGAGGACGCTTGCAGCTCTTGACGAAGCTTCTCGACAGCTTCGGCTACGGCTGCACGCTGTTCTTCCGCTGCACGTTCGGTGTCCGCCAGGCGGGCCTTTGATATCTCTTGTATGCGGGCCTGGTATTTGTCCTGGAGACGATGTTAATATAGATGGCGCCGAACATTCGAGAGGGTATACGTACGCTAGCCAGGCGGATATTTCTGATCTCCTCATTTGCCTTTGCCACCTCTTCCTTCAATGCCTGCACGGATACGCATCAACAGACTATTCTTGCAGGCATGATTTGGCTTCACATACCTCAGCGCGTGCGGTAGCCTCCTCACGAGCTCTCAAGAGGTCTGCCTTCTCCGCTTCCCATTGACTCTGGGCGGCGGCCACGTCTGCAGGGACCTCACCTCCGGTTGCAGTCCAAGTAGCCTTCTCCGACAGAAGACGGTCACGCTCGCCACGGAGTTCGTCCTGACATTGGAAATCAATGCAAGCCTCCGGATCTATCGCGCCAACTTACCAGTGCGGCGGTCTGTTCACCTACTCGTGAGGATACAGCCAGATGGGCGGCCTTCTCTTGAGCTAGCAGCAATTCCAGGTTGGCTTTCTCGGTACGCAGGGCCTCCAACTCTTGCGCGAATTGCGGATCGACAGGGGCGCCGTTTGCGGCAGCTTCTGCAGAATGTGTTTTGGCCTCATCAAGCTCCTTCGTCAGAGTGTCTACCCGAGCCTCCAGCTCCGCGACGAGCTGCGTGAGTCGCTTAATCTCTGCACCTTCACGTTCGAAGCGAGCTTTGGCCTTCTGGTTGTTGTCCCTGTTGATGGTCTTGAGCTTGGAATGAGCCTCGTCGAGCACATGGATCTGGACGACACATCAATATATCATGAAGACGCTGCGAGGGATCCGGACACACCCGCTCTAGGTGTGCTGCAATCTCCGCTTTCTGCTTCTCGATAGTCTCCTCCAACTCAGTATTCCTGGCTTGCAGCTGAGCGATCTCATCCTTGAGCGACTGCATTTCCGCTGGGTCGATACGATCGTACTGGATGCGCTATGAGATCAAAGTAGGAGACTCATGTAGGCGAGGCATACCTTGGTGAGGAGCTGCGCATTCCGCTCCTGCCAGCGTCGGCTCTCATTCTCGAGAAGCTTGATCTGCTGCTCTTTGGCCTCGATCTCAGCTTGTGCAACTCGGAGCTGCTCCTTGGTCGGTTCCAGCTCTGATGAGACTTGGCGAAGCTCAGCCTCGAGCTGCCGGGCACGCTTCGCATATGCGTCACAGTCACTACGGAGCGTAGCGTTGCTCTCGCGGAGGATGGCGACTTGGTTGATCCTTTCCGCCAGCTGGCTGTGCTGAGCTTCAGATGCAGCGGCTTGGACGGCGCGTTCCCGCTCCTATAGGAAGAATTCGATACGGTTTCTTGATGCACGTGTAGTGGTACTTACCTCTGAGAGAGCTCTGCGAGTCTCATCCAGGCTCTGCGATAGGTGGTCAATCTGTGTCTTGAGTCGAGTATTCTCCTGCTTGCTGAGCTCAAGCTGTAACTCGATGATCTCCTTCTCCTTCCGCAAATAGGTGACCAGGGACCGCAGTTCGGTGAGTTTGGTGTCCGCATCGTCAGATGCCTCCACGTCGCCCGAGTCGGCTACCTCTGAGCTGGCAGCTTGCTTGATTCGAGTAGCGTGCGTGCTGACGGATTCCAAGTGTTGATGGAGGATGTTGTTCTGTTCGTTGAGGTCCTTGCACCTGATGATAATGAGCTTCGAATGAGGGTGCAAAGCGCCAAAATTCTACCTTGCTTTGAGGTCTGCAATTTCCTTGTCTAGGGCTTCGCGCTGCTGCTGCCAGCTTGCCTCGGAAGCGGCGAGCTTCGCCTGAGCAGTTTCAGCAGCCGCAAGCCTTTCCCTTGCCAAAGTTTGGGCTTTCGACAACTGCTGCTTGAGTTCTTCGACCGACTTGATGGATTCTGCATGAGCCAGAACCTCCCTAGAGTAGCGTTCCTCGGCAGCCTATGCTTGATCGTCAGCGGGACATCAGAAGGTGAGGCGTATGATGCACCTTGGCGCGCTCCTCTTGCTGGTGGATCTCGACTTCCCAAGAAGTGCGGTCGCTCTGCGTATGCTGAGCAGAAGTGGACATATCCACTATGGTCTCCTCCAGGGTCCTCTTGTCGTTAGCCCATGCGATACGCTCATTGTCGAGCTTCTGCTGGAGCTCTGAATTGGCTTGAGAAAGCTCAGCAATCCGTTCCTCGGTTGCCTTCAGCTTCTCCTGCAGAGCCTCGATCTCAGACTGCGGCGCAGAAGGAAAGTTAGACGCTGACGGAAACATGAAGCTACAAATACTGACTTGTCGCTTCGCAAGCTCCGCATCGGTTGCCGCCTTGTACTCATCGTGCGAAGCATTCAAGGTGGCAAGAGCAGCCTCATTAGCCTGGCTAATGTCCTGGAACTGCTGCACGTGGCTCCTCGCCGAGGCAAGATCGACCTCGGCCACCTTGAGGGCAGACCTGGTCCAATTCGAGTCAACAACAAGTTACCTCAAGGAAGCAAGTCGTATACGCACCGGAGTTCCGCCACCTCAGCCTCAAGCTGCTGCTCACGGGACATGTCCTCGTCCGTGCGCGGGGTAATGCCATTGACCCCGCTTGCTCTCCGCTCATACACGGCAAGCTTCTCCTCATTGCCCTGGAGCTGTCTCGTCAATTGCTCGACGCGCTCCTCGAGATGCTTCTTGCTCGTCTCGGCAGCAACGAGGGACTCCCGCGTCTTGCTAAGCTCCTGTGACTGGGAGAACGTCAACTAAGATATAAGCCGTAGACATTGCCCACTTACAGCTTTCTCGAGCCTGTTCTGTAACTCCTTCAGATCAATCTCCCTTTGCAGGGTCAGGCGCCGGACCGACTCGCGCTCTTGGCTGAGCTGTGTTCGTAAGTCTTGGCTACAGCGTGTCGTGAGCATGCTGTGGTGCCGAGGCAAGCCGATTCATCTAGACGTACTTTTGGTCTTCCAGTAGCTTGATCTGACTCTCCATTCGGCGACGGTCGTTCTCGCCTGAACGCTCCAGGTCATTGTGCATGCGTTGGACGTTAGCCATCAAGTCCGCGAGATGTGAGCGCTCCATAGCCAAAGTCTTGTTCTCCTCGACCAGGCGGCCCTGTACACTCTGCAGACTATGATGAGTAATCTGCAACTGCCAATATGATGAGGCACGCACCTCCCAGATCTTCTTCTCTGCACGCAAGTTAGCACACTCGTTGCGCAGTTGCTCCAGGAGACTATTGCTCGCGAGGAGGTCTTCCGACATGCGGTTGCACTCAATATCAATGCGAGTGTACTGGTCGTAGAGGTGCTGGTTCCGCTTCTGCAAGTCCTCGTTCTCCCGCTTCTGTATGATGATCTGCTCCTGGACCATACGATGACGCTCTGGCAGAGACGTTAGTGAGGTGGCAAAGTCCGAGTATCACCCGAAGCGCACTCACCGGCAAGGACCTCAATCTGGGCGTTGGCCTTGGCTAGGGCAGTTCCTAGTCTCGTAGCCTCTCGTTGTGCGGACAGCGCTTCCTCACGCAGACGTGATGAGTCCATGCCCATCTCAGTGCGGTATGTCTCGAACTGCTTCTGCACTTCCTCGAGCTCCTTGGCTATGTCGGAAGACGCATCCGCCAGCTGGAGATCACCGTTGACCTGACCGTTGCTGATGCGGGCGGGTGCCGCACCTGACTGCTGCTGCCTCTCAAGTAGGCTGCGCAGAGTGTCGCGCTCCTTCATGTACGCCTGGATGGTGACCTCACTGCTGCGCTTGTGGCTCTCGAGCTGCTCCTGAAGCTGCTTGATAGCCTCATGGGCTTCGCGAACAGCTTCGCCCTGCTCGCGTTCGAGCGCTTCCCTGTACTCCTTCTCCTCCGACTCGAGCTTGGCACCAAGCTCGCGGACGATCTTCAGCAGCTTCTGGTTCTGTTCCTGCAGTTGAGGTATTGAACGGAAGAGGACGAGGTTGTTCGTGATGACTGCCTCAATGTTCTCTGCGGGCCGTGTCGTGTCATCCTGCTCGAGCTCTTCGTCAGACGGTAACGACGGATCCTGGTGCCGCCCGAGTTCCTTGAGTAGTGTGCGAAGTTGACGACCAAGGTCCTCCAATTGTTTCTCCAGAAGCTCGTTCTCGCGAGTGCTCTTCGCTAGCTTCTGCGCGTTCTCCTCTGCTGCGGTAGCAAGCGCATCACGTTCAGACAGGGCTTGCGCGAGCTGAGATGCCAGCT
The DNA here is from genome assembly GCA_022385805.1 of Pilatotrama ljubarskyi. Classification (NCBI taxonomy): domain Eukaryota; kingdom Fungi; phylum Basidiomycota; class Agaricomycetes; order Polyporales; family Polyporaceae; genus Pilatotrama; species Pilatotrama ljubarskyi. Next base: position 129,483 of record MU277675.1, read on the forward strand.
GAGAAGCCTCCGACTGCAGCCGTTCATACTCAGCACGCTGCTGTGAGAGGATGGGCGCCTGCAAACAACGTCAGGTTCCTACTGATGACTCTGAAGTGCAGGGTACGAACCCTCTCCTCGATCTGGGCCAGCACAGCGGAAAGCGTTCTGTCCATATGGTCATATTCCGCACACTTTCTAGCGTAATCCTCCTGAAGCTTGATGTAGTCGGAGTAGACTTCCGTGAACGACTTCCCGCCCCTCTGCGCGCGGCTTGCCATAGCCACAGTCGGGCTGAGGCCAAGCATACCCTGAGTGAGGATATCCGACGGCGTGCCGTTACGAGCTGGAGTAGATAGACCGCGAGCAGGAGTACCAGGGGCACCAGGGGAGCCAGCGAAAGCAGGAATAGGGAATTCGCCGCGGTCCATTCTATCCAGCACCGCCTGCAACTCTTCGACCCTCCTCTCCGCCTCTTCCGCCCGCTGCTTCTGGTTCTCGATCTCCTCGCGCAAGACGGCTTCTCGCCTCTCTGCCCTGTCACCGACACCAGCGAAGTCCTTCTCGAGACTGTCCACGATGGCCTTCGCTTGCGCCTCACGCTCCTCCATCATTGAAATGAGACGGCGAAGACCAGCCGCTTCGCTCGAGTACGTCGCTTCTTGCTCAGCCAGCTGGCCTTTCAGGTCCTGAATGCGGGTCAAGGCTTGTGTGAGCTGATGCGATTGAGCGGTGTGCGCCGACTGAAGAGCCTTCAACGTGCTCTCTGTCGATGCGTGCGTCTGGGCAAGAGAATCATGGGCCGCCTGCAGCTGGGTGAGCTCTGCGTGCTTCGTACGCCGGTACTTCGCAAACTCCTCAGTCTTGGCGGCGAGCTCAGCGGCAGTGCGTTCAGCCTCGCTTCGAGCAAGCTCCAACTGCTGGGTCAATGACTCAAGTTTGAACTGGAGACGGGTCAATTGACTGAGGGGATGCTCGGGAAAAGACGGGTACATACCTTCGTTGACGTTTCAGAAGAAGTGAGCTCCCGAACCCTGCGCTCCAGGTTTTGCTGGTCTTGCCGAGCTTGCTTGAGGTCTGCGCGAAGCGTTTGGATTTCGGCTACAAAGTGACCACGGTCAATCCGGGTCACCCAGCAGCATGAAACCTGCCTCACCATCCCGTTGCGCCGCATCCTCTTGCAGCCGGCTGACTACGCCCACGAGGTCGCGCTTCTCGCGTTCCGTCTCCTCGACACGTTGCTTCAAGGACAGGACTTCGGCAGACGAGGAGGTTTGAGTGTTTGAGACAGTGTCGAGACGTTCTTGAAGCTTGGCGCGTTCCGCAGCTATAAGCACAAGACACCGTGAGCAGCATAGTGGGATGCAGGACGCCACGACAGACCTAGAGCATCCCTCTCTTCCTTCACATGTGCCAGCTCCTTCTGAACGCTCTCCACAGTTGATTCCAGCTCAGAAGTGGCTGTTTCGCGATCCTGCAGTGCCTGGTCCAACTCGACATCCTTGCGTTGGATCTCCGCACGTGCCTCCTCGAGTTCTCTCTGTGTAGCCTCCGACTCTGAAGCTTGGGCAAGGAGCACTCTGTAGAGAGAAACAATGGTTTCAGGCGTTGGGGAGGTGAGATTCACGTCGGGAAGCAGGTTAGACAAGGCGTCGAAGTCGATGTCCTCAGGAATGTTGACAGTAAGGGTGGCAGCGGGGGCGGGAGAGTTCTCGCGCGTCGCGGTGTCTTGACTCTGCTCAGCAGCGGCCGCTGCTGCGGCCGCCTTGCTTTTTCTGCGAGTTTTCATCATGTCGGGTCGTGGACCCGGCGAAGGGGAGGTGGTGGCGAATGACGCGCCACCGGCCATTGTGCCCCAGGCGGTTGTTTCCTAATGTTTGGCAACGGCCTCTGAATCTAACACGGCAAAACAGATCGACTACCACTTCCATCACGTGCGGAACATTGCTATAGAGCACTCCCGCGTCGCGACCGCCGTCTCCAGCTCACTCGCGCTCATCATTCACCTCGCCCGCCTTCTCTTGACCTGTTCTCGTCGTCCCGTGGGTGCTCAGTTGCTTGTGTAGCTAGGCTGTCATGTCATTCTTCAACTCTATCGGGTGAGAGTTCTAGACAAGCAATGCTCTTCATCGATGCTCATCGCTGTGGTGAAGGCGTTCTATGCAACGCGCCCCGCGCCCGCCAAGGCGATCGACCACACCGACTTCAGCTACCTTTCCGTCTACGGATTCGCTCCCGCCGTCTACGCCGACGACTTCGTCGGCTCCGAAACCGCTCTACTTGTGCAGCCCATTTGTGGAGGCAGCCCTAGTAAAGGGTAACTTCAAAACCATCGTCATGCTGCCGAAGTACGCGGACGTGATGGAGTGGGTAGCTGTGAACAGTGCGTTCCTCTGTATCTAGCTGTATAGCTTCCTTGTGCCAACTGACTGGGCGTACTGCGCATCTTCGCTCGTCATGCAGTATTCGACTTCTACCAGAACCTGAACCAGTTTTACGGGGTGCTCGCTGAGTGTTGCACGCAACAGTCGTGCCCGACGATGGCTGCGGGACCCAAGTACGCAAGTCCTTCTGCCTTCCATGTTCCTTGCCTTAATGTTCCTCTATGCAGCCTGAACTATACGTGGATCAACCAGGATCGCAAGAGTGTTCAGCTGCCAGCTCCCACCTATATCGACTACGTGATGACCTGGGTGCAGAACCTGCTTGACGACGAGACCGTTTTCCCGACCAAGTCTGGTGCGCTTCTCACGTTGATTTAGCTCTCTCTTTTCGCTGACGACTGATCACCGATGTCAGGTCGAGACTTCTCGTCTAACTTCCCATCCACCGTGAAGCATGTCTACCGTCAGCTTCTCAGGGTGTTTGCGCACCTCTACCATGCGCACTACCCACAGATCCTGCACCTACGCAGCGAAGGGCACTTCAACTCACTGTTTGCGCACTTCCTGGCGTTTGGCAAGGAATATGAGCTGCTGGAGGTGAAGGACATCAAAGGGCAACCGGGCGCGGTAGTTGGTGTCGGCGCTCTCTGGGAGAAGTGGAAGGAGATGGGTATTCTGGAGTCATGAGCTGTTGGTATGACTTATCATGTTTGTGACGGGGGAGGTTAGGTCTAAGGGGTGCGATCTGGGATTGGAGACGACCGGTTCGTCATATACCACATACACAGTGATGCTCTTAGCTTGCTCTGAGTCTGTAACATACATCCCTTCGATTGACTGGGCCCGTGGTATATGACGCGAGCGATGGCAATACATGCAAGGACTGGCGAAATTTAGCGTAATATGCCATTCGGACCTAGCTGTATACGGTGTAGGTGCGTATGAGAACCCAACCACAGCGACGTATTCTCCTGTCCCGGGACAATCTCTATAGCGCGGATAGGGCGGGGATATGTGGTACGGAAAGGATTAGACCCTGCCAAGAAATTCAGACTTCCAGTACTGCTGTGAAATGCCCGTCCGGTGCGAAGAGACCATGCGCGGAGACGACAATCACCACCCCCTGCGAATAGGAAGTCTTCGGCCGTATCAATGGTGAAGCCCTGCAGAGCGAACGTTGATCTTGCTACCTTGAATAAAGGCAAGTGTCTTCCATACTCACTAGCTTATGCTCGTAACTGGAAACGTGGCCTTCCAGTTCCAGGAGCGGAGTTGCACCTCGCAGATATCGTAGATCATGAATTTCAAGCTGTGAAGATATCACCTCTGTCAGCAGTGTAAGCAGTATGTTGCTGCGAGCTCTATCACTCACGTCTCCGCGCATCGTCTCTACGAGCAGCCCATATTGGTGAATAAGACGTAAGTGCTGTACCGGTGCGCCCCCGGTACCGCCCTTTTTCTCAGATATGTTGACGATAGAGTTCGGTGGATTAGTGGGCTGCCGTAGATCCCATCTCTCGATAGCGCCGTTCCGCATGCCAATGTACATGAGGTCCTGGGAACCGTCAATCCTGAACTAGTGCGCCATGGAGAGTGCCAGGCGCACCTCGTTCTGAAAGCGTACTGAGAAGACGTCGCTCTGACATCGCAGACGAACATACTGGTCATGCTCCGCGTCGAGGAAGCATACGGCGCCTCGTCTGCCGCCTTTGAAGATATGAGGTGTCTCCGACATAGGGCAAATAGGTCGACTCACCTATAACAACTGTACGACCATACACATGACCACACCACGCATCATCGCACATGTTTGGAGGAAATTCGCGTAGAAGCCAGAGCCTATGTTGCAACATGGATAAGAGGATTGCGTATAAGAATAGTGAACCTACCCGAGCGTCTGATCCCGGGTGATGAGCGCACGGGCTGGAGAACCTAGCGATGTCACTCTGCATAGAGATGAGTGAGCTGCGACTTGGTACCGAATAGCCTGACTAAACGCACAGAGTAGTGAGACCCGATCGTGTAATTGAAGTGATCTATGCAGAGCTTCTCAATTCGCTGAACGAGTCACAGGAAACACCCTCCAGAAACGCACCTGCGTCCCCAAGAAGAATTCTCGCCATTTACTGTCGGGGTCCTGGGTGTTCACGGAGTATAGCCAGCCTGAACCATCCCCGACCCATATGTTATTATCTTCGATATCGTCACTCTATAGTGTTACGTGAGTGAGTTCTCGAAGATCAAGGTATTGCCTGCAGCTTCACCCTGGTGGATGTGGCGGTCACTATGTCGCCCAGATCCAGAGGGAGACCGCCATGACTACCGGACGAGTCGGACTCGATCGCGCGTGCGGACAAATACGATGCCTGAATGTGGCTGGATTTTCAGTCGTATCTTGCATAACACACTCTGTTTCGAGCGCTTACTGTATGCACCGTCTCCAGCTCGTGCCAGAAGGTGACTCTCTCATAACATTGAACGATGGCCAGAGCCCGGGAGCGTTGTCAAATGTATGCCCATCGCGACAAACAGGAGGACTCTCCAAGTCGGGCTCCCTGAGCTTCCGCTTGCGACGTCGCTTCGGTTGCGTCGCCCATTGTGTTTCTGCCGCAGCTGGAGGGGCACTAGGCCGTGCTACCTGTGCTGATCCTCCAGTGCCGGCTGGTTTGGATGAAAGCGGGAAGTACCGCTGTCTTTCCTCATCCCAATACATTCCAGGAAGATCCCGAGGCATCTTCGCTGTACTGTATATGTGTGCGTAGTGAATCAGCAATGCATCATCGACGCGAAGTAGCGTGCACATACACGAGACAGTCCAGCGTGGATTCACGAGCAGCCGCTGAGAGTCTGCATCAACGCTGCCACAAAAGCCTGCTGCCTGAAAGGGCATTGACGACATCATGTACAAACAGCCCCAAACCCACTCCTCCGCGTCGACTGCCGCCAACTGACCCCGTCCAAGTCTACACCGTTTCCAGACTTGGTCGGTCACCGGTCACTGACAGTACTTGCATACGATATCATTTCCACCCTGCCAGCACGGGTAAGCCAGTGATAGCGCCCGGATACTGAAGGACTCCCCGTACGCCGAGGGGCGGCCAAGGCTCGGTCCGAGTCTGGCGACATGGAGCGGAGACTCGTCGTATCCAGCTTCTTTCTGATCGCCCTCAATCATCTCCCAAATCGAAGGATCATCGGCCATACATCCTGCGCTTACACCTCATATCGAAACACCGAACGTCCTGCCATGCAGAGTGGCGGCTAGTACAAGCTAACCGATGTTTGCTTCTTCCCTCGGGAAGCCAACGCGATCGATCCATGCGGCATGGTCGGGTCCGTGTTGCATGAGCTGTCACCTCAAGTCGCTTGTTCTCCAAGACGAACTCGAGCAGGCAGGTGCGACCCCATATACAGCACGGCTGTTCAAACGATACATTAACGCTTAGAATTCCCTTCGTTGGCCCAACCAGCTGATCTCCTGCCTTCTAGAGTACTTTGCTGTCAGCGTCTAAAGCGCGAGCCTTACGTTTGAGACGCGAGCTGATGAATTTTATGGACAGCATGACTTCTGGCCCGGGAGCACGATCCCACGATGCGTCATGTGCGCCATGGCCGCATACGGCCGTCGGGTGGTAGGCATGGCTATATCCTCCGTTTGCAGTAACTTTCGCTGCGATCAACCTCCGCACATGACAGGCGCGTGCCGTATATAACACTCAACTCTCGTCAGGATAGGTCTTCCACGTATCCGTCGCTCAGGGGTTACATCCGTGGACTTGCTAGCGGCTGGAGGTCATGTCCGAACCGTCACTGAACGCCTCTCTACTTCAGGAGACCTCAGAGGTTCTGGAGTCCCTAGGCGGTCGGATCCCTCGCCTCAGCTTTCCCATCACAGGTGTTGCCCTGCTGCTCGCCTTGTATTATCTCCAGCAATACGTGACGTGGAACGCCCGTAGCCAGGGACGACCGCTTCCCCCAGGACCATGGAATGCGCCCATCATAGGAAATGTTGCCCGCATGACCAAGCCTAATCTATGGGTGGCTCATCGCGAACTCTGCGAGACCTACGGTATGGGATCCTCTGTGCCATGGCACACGGTCAGCCTCATTATTGACTTCCACCTCCAGGCGACATTGTGTATATAAAGGTCCTGGGAATGCGGATGGTCATCCTTGGTAGCCCAAGGGCTATCTTCGGCATGATGGAAAAGCGATCTGCCATCACTTCCGACAGACAGCAGTTCCCGTTGACCCCACTGTAAGTGTCTCGGGGTCCATACAGATACAAAGCGTCAATCGCTCACCTGATCACCCGGCGGTTCGCAGGGCAGGACAGGAGTTCAACATATCTCTATTTCCATACAACGACGTGTGGAGGGTCCATCGACGAGCGCTTTGGCAAGGGTTCTATCCCAAAGCGATTGGGCGTTACCTGCCTATGCAGCGAGAGGTCGCTCGGCAATTCCTTCAAATGCTACTGAATGATCCCCAGCGTTATCGAGAGCACATACGATAGTGAGTGTTGTTCTTACTCACAATGCGTACCGGATAGTGACCCTCCACCGCCTCCAATTTTAGTACCTTCGCGGCTGCAGTATTCAAAGGTGATATACGGAATCAACGTCACGGAATCGGACGATCAGCGCATCGCGCTTTTCGAAACGGTCCTGGAGTCTTTTGACGCATTCACCCCGGGCAGGTTCGCTGTGTCGTTCTTCCCATTCCTCGCGTACCTCCCGGAATGGATGCCCGGCGCTGGGTTTCAGAAGATCTTGGCGCACTGGCGATCCGCCGCACATCGAGCAAAGGATGAGTACTTCGCAGAGACCATGGACGCATTGGTGAGGCTATCCAGCCTGCTTACTGTCGTCGGAGTGTGCTCAGATATATTCTCGACAGAAACAAGGCTGCGCCCCAGTTTGCGTTGTATCTGATCTAATGGAGAGGTTCACGGAAAATGCATCTGGAGTTCCGCCGGAGCAGATGGAGATTGTCAAGAACGTCGGACTCACTGCTTTCGAAGGTTCGCGTTCATGACCCCTTGTTATCGTCTGTCGTTGGTCTGACGTTGCAAGCAGGCGGTTCTGATACTGTGAGACGATATTCTGAGGCCAAAGAATGCTCCATTAACAGCTTGATGTGCTCAGACCTTTTCCACGCTGCAATCGTTCTTTTTGGCGATGTCCCTATATCCTGACGTGCAACAGCGAGCGCAAGAAGAACTCGATGCTGTCGTGGGTCCGGACCGTCTGCCTGATCATGGAGACAAGGACGCGCTCCCATACGTGAACGCGATCATCAAGGAATCTCTACGATGGCAGAACGTGCTACCCCTTGCTCTTCCGCATGTCACCACTGAAGATCAGGAATATGAGGGATACTTCATCCCCTCGGGAACGATACTCGTAGCTAATACTTGGTGAGGTCGTCGGCTTACCAGCATCACCCCACCTCAACTCAAGAGTGTTAATATACAGGGCGTGTCTCCATGATCCGGAAGTGTATCCGGAGCCGGAGCGCTTCAATCCTGACCGTTTCATCCGGGGTGGAAAGCTGGCCCGAGATGTCCCAGATCCCGGGGCGTTTGCGTTCGGATACGGAAGAAGGTACGTTGTGTGGCCAGCTTCGAACGAGTTCTCTCAGCGTGGCACAACACCGTCACAGGATCTGTCCAGGCAGGCATTTCGCGGAAGCCTCTCTGTTCATCAACATTGCTATGGTTCTTCACGTCTTCAACATAGAACCTCCGCTTGACGACAACGGTCGGCCCATTGCTGTAGAACCTCGGATGTCTGATGGTATCATGTCGTGAGTAGACTAGTCTCCACTACGAGCAGCCTCAGTTAACGCCCTATCATGCTGCAGGTATCCGGAGGACTGCAGATGCAGCATACGACCGCGCTCGCAGGACAGGGCGGCGTTGGTCATGATGTCCAGCTGAGGCCACGGCTCCCTGAGGAGAGCGTCCGAAGCTTCACTTATCGTTCGCGGCATTTCATTGACTATGATAGGACGAGCATGTCCCCTCCTCGCTACAGTGCCTATATTTCCTACGCCTTGGAGATTGGTTCTCCCGCATCCTCGGAACCGATGTCAAGTAGGCGCGGATGACAATTCGAGAAGAGAAGCCCTGGTACGTGCGGTTGCCCATGCAAGTCGCGAGGGATGGCATAGAGGCACCGGTATCGCCAGGAGCAGGGTATCCAGTGCATGCCGCAGCATGTCCCGTGTCAGATCCGTCCCACCCCGTGTGCAATCCTGCGCTGAAAGGAGTGATTCCGGCATGCCGGCCTTCAGTATCAGATCCCACCAATTCAATGTGGTGCGCCTTTCAGCGCCCAACTCGCGCATTATACCAAACCGCGACCCCAGCGCAGCTGGCGTCAATTTTTACTGAATGGGAACCACCATGACCATCCTAGTTCCGCATTGTCCGCCGACTTATCAGTCTTCAAATTGTCAAGACCCTACTGAACAGCTACCGGTGTGACGCGCAGCATCAGCTGAGTCCCCGGTAGGGAAAGCTCAGACTCTAAGGTACGTCTCGCGGCGCTCGGCCCCACTGCGAACGCTGAATCATCATGCGTGCCAGTTCTACGCCGGCGCAGCGCTCGAATGCACTGCGTCACTATGCAGAGTAGCTTGACCAGGACCGTGTCTGGGGAGGAGTTCAAGTGGGCGAGAGAGCACGCAACGATCGTCAATGTTCCGTGGTGCAAACTCACTCGATGCCAGTCTGGAGAGCTGTCACTTAGGCTTTCGTTAGTCTTCCCTGTCCCGTTCCACTACCGACTGACAGAGGTACACTGACCGCGCTGCGCTCAAGGGGCTTTGTGCGGTGTATACGGAAGCAGCCCTTACATCACCGCTTGGCGTCCTCCATAGCAAACCTTGTGCTAGGGCGTCCGAGTTACAGATCACAATGCACCAACGCCCTGCTCGAGAGGGAGGATAAGAAGGAGGAGGGTAGGTAGTTCGGCGGCTGCCAGTTCCCTGCAACATGCCTGATCTTCTCTCCCCCACTTTCACCCTGCTCGCCATAGGTCTTGCGTCTTTCATTTTCATCCGCTATGTGCTGTCTATGCTCAGCTGGGAGGCTCGAAGCTGTGGCCGGCCGCTCCCGCCTGGTCCTCCGTCCCTCCCCATTGTAGGGAACATCTTCTCCATGCCAAAGACATTGGCGTGGGAAGGATATCGCGACATGTCCTTGAGATACGGTGCGTGCTTCTCCTTCGCAAGGAAATGAGACTGACTCTCTGCTTGCAAGGCCCTGTCATCTCCTTCCAGCTGCTTGGACAAAGGTTGATGATCCTTGGGACCGCAGACGCGGCACTTGAGCTACTCGAGAAGCGTTCTGCCAACTACTCGGACAGGCCGGTCTCACCGATGATTGAACTGTACGTGCTCGCATGTCGCACGTAGGTGGATTCTAATCGGGTATGCATGACAGAATTGGCTGGGAGTGGGACTTTGGCTTCATGCCGTACGGCCAGCCGTGGAGGCGACACAGACGCCTGTTTTGGCAGCATTTCCACCCGGGCGTGGTGTCGAAGTATCATCCCATTCAGCGCGACGCTTCCTCCAGGTTCCTGAGGAAGCTCTTGGCGAATCCGGCGCGGATCGAGGATCATATTCGGTAGTACGTGACATTCTGCTATTGACCATGACGTCCATCCGCTCATCCTGCCGCTACGCTCCACGAGCAGTACCTTCGCTTCCAGCGTGCTGAAGACCGTGTATGGCATCGAGGTTGCCGAACGAGGCGACAGAATAGTGGATACGGTCGAAATCGCCATGGAAGGCGTCGCGGCAGGTCTCACGCCGGGTGCTTTCCTAGTCGAGTATCTTCCTTTCCTTCGACACATCCCCGAGTGGTTCCCCGGAGCCGGATTCCAGAAGAAGCTTACCCGATGGAGGGATGCGTCCCACCTCATGGTCGACCTGCCGTTCGAAGAGGCGAAGGTTGCGATGGTGTGTACAGGTACAGCTTCGCGGCTTGGGTTCGGTCCTGACGTAGCGGCAGAAGCGAAGCGATCCTCGGTCCTCCGTCGTTGGCACCATTCTCTCGACCGCTGGCTCCTCGGAGCCAGACGAAGAGCTCACCAAGAATGTCGCTGCGATTGCCTACGCAGGTATGCACCATATGTCAGGACGTCTGTATGCTCCTTCTGATCGTCCGTCGTTCTATAGGTGGTGCGGATACGGTGAGCGTAGATGCCTTTCAACTATGCTCATGCGTGACATTGACAGTGCCGTCAGACAATATCCACTTTCCAGACCTTCTTCCTCGCCATGTCACTGCACCCGAAAGTGCAGCACAGAGCTCGCGCTGAGCTGCTCGCTGCCATTGGCCCGGACCGCCTCCCCGAACTATCCGACCGCGATGCGCTCCCCTTCATCGACGCGATCATCAAGGAGTGTCTCCGGTGGCAGAACGCTGCGCCTATCGGCCTGCCACACCGGGTCGTCGAGGACGACGAGTACAACGGATACTTCATTCCTGCGGGCACCGTGATATTCCCGAACGCATGGTAAGGCCCCCGTTTCTTGGCATCTAGGCGTCTTCCAGGCTGACACTAGATAACGCCCTGTCCAGGGCTATCCTGCATAACCCGGACGACTACCCAGAGCCGGATAGCTTCCTTCCCGAGCGGTTCATCAAGGATGGGAGGCTGAACCCTGACGTCAGGGATCCCGCGACGATTGCATTTGGCTTCGGGCGGAGGTACGTCTACCAGACTCTACGCGCGCTCGCCTTCTGACAAGGATGGCATGCTCCGTGTTCGTGTAGGATCTGTCCAGGGAGATACTTCGCAGACGCGGCGCTCTTCCTGAACATCGCTCGCGTGCTGCACGTCTTCGATATCGCTCCGCCGCTCGACGCGAGCGGACGGCCCATCCGCGTCGAGCCGAAGATGAAGGACGGCTTCCTCTCGTGAGTGTCCTCCGCCTGCCGTTACCGCTTTCGGAGGACATTGAGTAGACGACGTGGAATGCATAGCTATCCCGAGGACTGCCGTTGCACCATCAAGCCGCTGTCCGCGAAGACAGAGGCTTTGATCCTCGCTGCCGGCGAAGCTCGCCCGGAGACGTAAGGTTCGCTGGACCAGGATACATGCGCTTACCGGGCGGACGTCAGCTTGTGCCGTGGCATACACGGCTCCGGTCTTCTCAGTCTTCTGCGCACGCTCGTGTACCGATACAGTGACTGCCCCGGGGTCTCTGCAAGCGACATTGGAGGCTGGTATGATCTGACTCGGAACTTGGAAGGATGTTTGTTTCCTGCTTGTTATGAATTCTAATCTCATCTTGTGAACCGTGCTATACATGTGCTTGGGCCCAGGGCTATGAGGAGTACGCATGTCTTCGAAGGGCTCTCTGTAGACGATTGCCACGCAGCTTTGCGAAGAATGTTCGGTTTCGGTACGACGGGTCCGGGGTCTGATACCGGGCGTTCCCGGCTGTCCCTTCCGGAATCCGACTGAGAGGCGCCTGTCAGTGTAAGTAAGTAACTTGACCAAGGCAACTGACCATACCCTGGCCACCTGCAGTCCCTCCCTGGCGAAATCTTACTGGAAGTCTGGAACCGGGTTGCGGAACTGTCCTCGCCAGAGGAAGAACACTGCAACCGTCGCACGGCCGCGGGATGCATCGAGCGGAAAGCAATCGTCGACTATACAAATACAGTACACAAAGACAACAACTACAGGTCATCAAAGGTCATGTCTCATGTAGCAACAGCAGCGACAGCCCCCTGCAACAAACCGCAGCAGAGCCGCCTCGGCTCGGTATCCCATATCCCACAGCACTCCAAGCGGGCTCGCGAAAGCCAGCGGTGTCCAGCGGCCGAATATGTACCTCACGAGCGCAGGCGGTCGAACCACCGCCCAACACCGCGCTTCTCGTGGTCGACCGACGCCGGCGCGGACGCAGGCTCGGGCGTTGCGCGCTTCTCCTCGTCGACCTGCACGCTCGTCGGGCGCGAGCCGGCGTTCGACGCCTCGACGTCGTCGTCGTCGCCCGCGGGCGCGTCTTCCTCGCCCGCGCCTTCCTCGAACGCGGCGCGGCTCTTCTCGAAGTGCGAGCCGTAGTTCCTGTGTGCGCGAGTCAGCGACAATTCCGACTCCAAGGGGTGGGGGGCGGGGGGCGGTTTACTTACTCGGGGCCGAAGATGGTGACGATGAGGACGAAGGCGGCGACAACGCCGATGAGGATGGCTTGCACGGTTGCGTAGTCGGACACGACCTTCGGCTTGCCGTTGTGGTCGATCACCGTCGTGTGGAGGTTCGCGGCTCCAGCTGATTACGCGCATGTGAGGTCAGTGCCCGCACAAACGGTCACTCTATAGGGCGAGTGCTCACTGGCTTCGATCTGCGCAGACGCAGAAGAGACCATCTGCATCACGCGGCGTGCAGATCGTCAGTAAGCGTGCTACAGAGAGGCGGATAGCTGAAGAAGAGAGGGAACTCACGTTACCAAGTTGGTAGGCGACACCGGGGAAGGTGGCGCGGAAAGCCGGCGGCGAGATCTCGGCGAGCTGGATGGGGATCTACGCGTGCGGATCGTCAGCATACCGGTACAGGTACGGGCAGCGTGGAGGTCACGACTCACAACTCCCCAAGCACCCTGGACACCGAACTGGATGCAGAACGCGCCAGCGGCGAGGGCCCCGAAGCTCGACGGCAAGATCCATAGCGGGATGAACGCTGCCACAAATGTGAGTAAACGTTCCCGTGTTGTGTGATAAAAGGAGTCATGCTAACCGCCTATGAGTAGGACGAAGATGCTATTCACGACGACACGACGTCAGCTGAAGCCGGCCAGGGAACAAGACTCTGGAGAAACCCACATGATAGTAAGACGGCGTCCGATGTACTGGCTCAGCCATCCGGCGATCGCGCCTCCGCTGTTCCGTCCCCACAAAGTCCGTCAGTCTTCGTTCCCTGGACTTCGACAAGCTCAAGCTCAAGCAGAGCAAAACTCACGCGATCGCACCCTGCACGAGACAAAAATGCAGTCAGCCACGCATCCGTGCACGAGGGTCCGGCTCGCACTCACGCAGTTGCCAATAATAGTCGCGACCGTCGCATTGTGGTCGCTGAAGAGCTTCGCGTTTGTCAGGTATGTGGGGTACAGGTCCTGCGAGCCGTGCGACAGGAAGTTGAAGCCTGCGAACGCGCGCGTCCCGGGTCAGCGATGCCGTCCCGCTCGCGCGGGAATAAACGTAAATCGCCTCGGCGGCGGCGTACCTGTCATGAGCAGAATTGCATAGATGCAGAGGGCCCAGTGGCGCCTAAGCATGACCCCGGTTTCGTGGAGGAAGATCTTGGTCTTGTTCCGGGTGGAGCCGCCGCGCGCGCGCTCGGCGGCCTTTGCGCGGATGAAGATCTCGCTCTCCGGCAAGAGGAGGCGGACGAAGGCGGCGAATGCAGATATGCCCGAAGCGCACCAGAAGAGGCTGCGCCATGTCGTGGACGTCTCAGGGACGAGCGTGAGGTTGATGACGGCCGCGAGCAGGTACCCGACGGCGTATCCCTGCTGGAGGATTCCTGATGCGAGACCACGGACTTCGACGGGCAGGTTTTCGAGTGCGGTGGAGGCGGCGAGACCCCAGATGCCGCCCATGGCAATGCCGAAGAGCGAGCGGACAGCGAGGAATGCGGGGAACGTCTCGACAAAGCCAGAACCGAGCTCGAGGACAGAGATCATGAGGAGGTTGATGATGAGGGGCCATTTGCGGCCAAAGCGATCGGAGATGATACCAAAGATGACCTGGGACGCGCAACACGGGTAAGCGGATTCATTCTGCACGGGCGCGAACGAGAGCGGCGAGACTAACAGCTCCGGCGGAGCGGAACAGTAGAGTAAGCGTGATGGCGGTCGTCTGTCATGGATTGTGTCACTTTCACACGGCGCTTTCGTGGTGTTGGGGAGTACGCACGATGTCATGAGTGCTCCTGCCAAATTGATCTTGAAGGCGGGTTACGCTGAGCGAGACGGAGAAGAAGTCGATCGCGTCGCAAGTCCATGCAAGCCAGCTGTGTACGTTGTGGGCGCATATGTGAGCACGCCAAGGGCAAGAAGTCAGCGATCGGAGTGTATGAGGCGGCGCCGTGGCGGGAGCCAAGCGCGGGCTCGCGCTGTGCGGGAAAACACGCACCCAGACCAGAAGTGGCCCCACTGGACCCAGGTGAGGGTGCTGAGGACATGGAGGAGTGGCCGCCCATGTGCACGCTTCTCGCGACGGGGGACGAGGTTGGTGAGGAAGCGGGGGGCCATTGGGAGCGATGGCGGGGAGAGTGAGGGAGAGAAGGAGCGAGCTCGACCTTGCACGGCTGAGAGCGGCATTGACGCCAATACTTATATATTCTCGTCCACCGTTCGCGCCGGAGTATTAGGACAAGCGCCCGGTTATCTCCTCCATTGCGATCTGACTCTCTGTCTGATGGACGCGTACCTCGCCTCTCTGCGGGGTGTGGGGCCCCGCTCCGCCCGCCCCGGCCGACGCACACCCGACCCTTCGGACACCGCCGTCCACTCACATCCCGCCCGTTTGGCGTCCGACCCCCCGCCGTTCGAGAGCTCTCGACTCCATGCACAACGGAAGAGTGGTTCCGCGCACGAGTCAAAAGGCCACCAACCAGTCGTACACTGAACGCCGGATGACTTGCAACAGGAACGGGGGCGATCTGAGCTGGCCGGACAAACCTGCAGCCATCTGGCCAAGCCGGCGCCGGTGCGGATGACCGACACGCATATTTCAACGCCGCCGCCTAACGTCCCAAACCTTGCCTTCGCCTTTCCATTTCTTACCCCATCTTCTCACTGCTCAGGCGCGACGTCGCCACCGCGCAGCGGACAGACCGTATGACTCTCTCCGACCTCTTAGAGTACAGCCAACGGATGCGAATATCAAACGGCGGAACATAATGCAAGGATCTCGTTTACGACAAGTCTGCGTCGACGCGGATCCGGTCCGCATTCCGCGCGCACAGGTAGAATCAGACAGGCGCCTCCCAAGAGCAGGGCAAACAGTTCATGTCCACGATGGCTGACCGACGACGCTCCAGCTGACCAGGAATCATCAAAACATCCTTCTTGGCGTGTAAGCTCAAAAAGATCTACCACAGCTCATCTCGTACCTAGTCCAGAGAGAAGAAATCCCCGCCCCTAGACCGCACTCAGCAACGCTCACATGTCAATCCCAGGACGCGTACCAGGCACCCGCACCCGCATCCGTATATACGGCTGAAACTACCGCTTGCTGGGCTTCTTCATGCTCCTCCGCGATTTCTTCTCCGCGCCTTTACCCTCTCCCTGCCCCGCATCCTCCGCCTTCCGCTTCGTCCCCGCCGTCGCCGCGGTTTTCACCGACACCAGCGTTGACTTGCCCGCACCGCCTTCCGTGGCGATTTTCGCGACCTGTGCCTCTGCTGCACTCCAGTCCGCTGCCGCGTCGTTGATCGCGTATCTGCAACACCGGCGCCTGTCAGCTTTCCGTACTCGACAACATCGATCCAAGCGAGCACGTCGACAGAGAAGCAGCGCCCGACGTGCCGGCCAAGCGCGCCCAGCGAACCCCAAATGCGGGGCCCCGCGCGAGAAGCATCGACAACGCGCCAAGACCTCTACTGCCCCGCGACAGGCCAAGAATTGTCGCGAACCACGACGCCAAACCGCGCGGGGTTGGGTTCGTCCAGCACGCACACGCGAGAGCTGCGAAAAGCCGACGCACCCGGGTTCTCCCCAGAAAGGTGGCTGCCGACGGTATACTCACTTGCTGAGATCGAGCGCGTCGATCATCGCGCGCTGCTTCTCGCGCAGCGCGCGCGCCGCCTCGTCGCCCGCCTCCGCGAGCTCGTCCTCCAGGCTCGTCTCGAGCGGCTTCCACTCCGCCTGCCGGCCCTCCGCGTCCGTGCGCGACGGGGCGGCGGCGCTCGCGTCAGGAATTTGGGCGCTGATGGCGGCCTTCTGGACGTCGAGCAGGCGCTTGCTGATCTTCTTGATCACCTTGACGAAGAGCGCGAGGGCTTGCGAGACGGGAAGCTGGAGCTCACTCTACGGGTAATCGCGGTATTTAGGGCGAGTGGATGGAGGTTGCGTAGAGCGAGATGGACGTACCTCGATCTCCTCGATGGTCTTGCGCTGGAGGCCGAGCGCGAGGAGGATGGAGCTCTGGACGGCGCTGAGGCGCACATCGGGCCCTAGCCGCTTTTCAAAGTAGAACTGGGCGACGGTGGGAAGGAGGTCCATGATGACATGGTAGTCGAGCTGGTTGTTCGCGTACGAGTCTAAGCGCTTCAAGTCGAAAGGCGAGAGGAAGTACGAGAGTTCCTGGGATCCAAGTTCTGCGTAACGGACGCATCTGGTGAGGACATGCAGAATGGAGGGAGAATGGCGGTTGCGACATACCTCGCGATGGGTCCTCGTCCAGCTTCTTCACGCCCGCGTTCGCAGCCTCCAGAACGCTCAGCGCAGTCACGCTACCGAACTCCCGGAACTTGAAAGAGAGCAGCGACAGGAATCGTCTCCGGAAATCTGCACAATCGAACGTATGTCGGGAAGTTGTCTCCCATCATGAATTGAACCAACGTACCCTTTGCGAACTCCCCGAGCCACTCGAGCTCGCTCTCCGTCGACGAGTTCAGCCCGCGCACCATCACGCATGTGTGCTCGCCAGTGAGCTCGCTCTGCGTCTGCCGGAGATAGAGTGGGATGTATCCTGCCCGCTTCCAGAAGCTGTCCATTACCGTTGGTAAGCGCCTCTAGGTATGAATGTCATAACTCTTGAACTCACCGAAGAAGCTGGGGTGTGAGGCCGTATGAGACACCGAGATAGTCTAATGTCTCCGGTCTCCGCTCAGTGAGACGCTGCAGGAGAGGAGGCATCGCGTTCGCAGACCGGACTTTGGGCTCGTCCGTGAGCAGGTTTGTCGACTACGAGAGGACGGTGAGTGATGCGGGTCTCACACGAGCGAGCGGTGACTCCACAAACCTCGTCGAAGTTGGCAGGGTCAGGATACGATGGCTCCGCTTGCGGCGCCTCATCGACGTTGAAGTACTCTCCGCTGTAATACGAGTTCAAGGCCTGTAGCGCGCGCGCACCATAGCCCATGTTCGCATAGTCCGGATGCGTCGCTATCCGTACGATACGTGCCCCCGACAACAGCGCGAACTTGCTCTCCTGGAACTGCTGTGAGATGAGCCAAGGGATCATGTCGCCACCAGCGCGGAAGCCTCGACTCAGGCCATCCATGATCGCCTGCTTGCTGATGTTGCCCTCGAGCGCCACCTGGAGGACGACGAGCGGCTCCGGGAGGTGCGTCTCGTCGTCCTTGATAGGTGGGAGGAGGACGAAAAGGTGGTGCGCGGGCGCGTCAGAGAGCAGCTGCAGGTCGTTCGGCTGGTTCTTATAGTGGCTCGCGACGTAGAGCGCCATCATGCGCTGCAGGAAGACCTCCGACGCGGGGTGGTAGCTGAAGAGCGTGTCGCGGCTCACGTAGAACAGCTCGCACTTGCTCGGATGCGGCGTGCTCATGTGCGCCGAGCGCGGGAGGACCGTCGCGTCGAGGCAGAGCAGGCTGTTGAGCCACTTCTCGACCTTGTCTCCCGAGGCGTACCGGATGGGCGTCTCGAGCTTGATCTCGCGCAGGGTGCGTGCTTTGGGCGGGGCTTTCGCTAGGGGCTTCTTAGAGGACGACGCAGCGACGGCGTCTTCGGAGGCGGCGGCATCCTTGGTAAGAGAAGGACGGGTGCTTTCACGGAGTTGTTGGATGAGCTTGAGGGAGAGAGAACGACCTGTGCCTTCGTAGCCGTTGATGGTGGACGCCATGAAGACGAGGTATGGGCCGATGAGGTTCCGTACGAGAGGTAGAGGGATGGCAGCCGCTTCATCAATGATCACAAGCTCGGCCTGGCCCAGAACATGCGCGTCTTGCGGTTGGATGTACTGGAGAGGTCCTAGTCAGAACGTAAAGGTCAGAAGGTTAAGATACACGAAGCATACCTGGATAGTCTGTCTGTGATTGCGGAAGACGTTCACACGCACGATGGCCTTGTTAAAGTCTGGGTTCGTGCTCTGCACGATGTCATAGTCCAGATGCTCCTCATAGCCCAGGGCGTCCATGCCCTTGAAGATAAAGTCAAAAAGCGTCTTCAAGTTCTCCGGGCTAGGACTCGTTACGAAGATATTCGAGTAACCGTGAGCGAGCGCGGCAGCGATAGCCAGACCAAGAGCAGCAGACTTTCCACGACCACGAGCAGCAGTGAGCGTCACAGTCGAGGAAAGCGTCTTCTCCGCGATGGCGTCCACGAAGGTGAGAATGGCCTGTGCCTGGTCGATGGTCTTGGCCAGCTTGACAAGTTCGCCGATAGGCTTAGTGTCCGCAAGGCTCTCCTTCAGGTCCTTGAGTTCGGACTCTTCCTTACTCTTCCCCCTGTCCTCCTCTATAGGCTTGATGTCCTTCCCCCTCGAGATCGGCAGGACGTTCAGCTCATCGTCAAGGACCAGACAGTCTTCACAGGAACCCAGAGAGAGGATAAATCGCTCGTTGAAGCGAGCCACCACAGAGTCATGCGCGGACGTCCTGTAGCGTGCGTGGACGTCCTATGAAGTCGGCATTGAGCAGCTTGGCCCACAGGAGTAAGATGTGGAGAACGCACCATGGTCATGGTGTAGAGCTGCCTAAGCGACTTCATCGTCTTCAACATGATGACGACGAGTCCGCCACCTTCCACCGTCTCAATGGTCCGGGCAAGCAGATTGGGCGTAATAGCCTCGAAGTCTTGCAGCACGCACATGCCGAACGTTTGACCGAGGATCTTGTGGGACTCCTTGTAGTAGCTGAATAGCAGATGAGAACAATTGTGATGATAGGCAAGCGTTCGTACTCACGTATAACGGATGTCGGTAACAGTGATGAAGATCTCGAAGGGGTCTTGCTCATTGGGCTCCCGGATACCTCGCTTGATCTCCCTTTTGATTTTGGCTTCCCGCTTCTTGCGGTGACTGGCACATAGTAAATAGGAGGCGCGGGTATCCAGAATAGCGGTTGTACGCACGTTGTGAAGCCCAGGTCCTTTTTGTAGCACCATAGTACTGACGGCCGGGCGGAAACCCGCGCTTGCGAGAGCAAGAAGTGCAGGTTCACAATCTGTCCATTATAAGGTCCATGCCTACCGCCGAACAGCCGGTTAACATACCTGATCTTTTGCCCTGTCTCCAACCAGTACTATGAGCGAGCGGTGGTTCTTCTTGACATTATTGTTGATCAAAATGGGGATGCGGGGGTCGAGTTGTTTGCGCATGGAGGCCGTCAGTGATCAGACGCGGAGTCCAGTCGTAAGGCGTAATAAAGATAACTCCAAACGGAAGACAAGCCAGGCAGCCCAGGAGAGAAAGAGCAGCGAGGTAAGAGACAGGACCTGGAGAAGAGAACGCCTCAGCTGTGGCAGGAGACTGGCCAAGTCCACTCACTGTGGCAGACAACCGATCATAAGCGCCGGAAAGTTTTGGCAGCGCCACCACGTGCGCTTCCTCGATAGGCGCTAGTTACGCAGGATCGCACACGGCGGCTCGAGACGACAACTGTATTCTTTTACTGCAGCACCAGCATATGCGTACGACAGAGCGATGTCGCGTTTGCGTTCTTCAGGTGCGTCTTCTTGCATAACGAATGATCTGGTCGTATGGGTGGCGGACCGCAGAACAACATCATGATTCACAACAGACCGACCTGTGGACCTCTGACTCGTCTTCGAGATCATGCCATGCCCGTTGCCCAGCGGCTCCAACCATAATGATATTGCCTTTCCAATAGAATGTAATTCACATGTCTCCAGGAGAATGACGAGCAGCAACAGGTTGTAAGGCATGTGGATGGCGCTCAATGACCGGCATTGTCCCTGAGTCCTGAGACTGCACTACAGCGCTTCGTGGCTATTGCTCGCTCCTGGCGCGCAATGCCTGCCTCACGACGGAATCTAGCTGACATCGTTCTCACCGGTGAGTGCACATATAGTATATATATATGGAAGTGAGAGGGCACCACCTCCACCCGATTACACTCCTGCACTCTTCCCTGATATTCGTCAGCTCAACCCATCCACTCACAATGTCCCCTCTACTGCGATTCCTTTGCTGCGGTCTTCTCCGCGGAAGTGAAGGGAGCTTTGAAGGCACAAGCTATGACGGAAATGCCACTCTGAGGTTCGTGTATATGATACTTCGGGGCGGCGGTCCTTTTCATGAACACTCGCACACAGGCAAGCGGCCGCCATCGGTCTGCACGGCGATATTGCTCACTCGGGGCGCTTTGAAGAACAGTCGGTCCGTACAGTTAGGGATACCAGGGCAACAGTGAGCGTATCGCAGAAGCAGCGGAGCGGAGTTACTGAAGCTATCCTGCAGGACATCCCTACAGTGTCCTCATCCGAGAAGAAACTTGAACCAAACCGAAGACCCCCGTCAATGTGTCTTGAACGTCCCGATTGTGGCGCAAATGAACGAAAACGACTCCCTGTATTTACCTACGCCTCCGCCCTGGCTCCTTCTGAGCCGTTCTCCACTCGTTTGTCTGCTTGCAGTGACATGCGATTCCAACACGATTCTACGCCATTTGAGGTCCCTCACCCGGTTGACATAGGTCCTCCAACGTGAGATCTACATTCAACGCCAAAGTTTCTGAAGCCTCTTCCAACTCCGCCATTGCGCGGGCTTGTTGAGAAGACCCGCCGGCCTCTTCCCGTACCACCATCAGCCTCTTCTGTATATGTATAGAAACTCAATCTGTGTCTGGTATAGTAGGATGGTGATGACTCCGCTGCCCTTCCATGTTGATTGATGCCTTCAGCCTACGACAGAACAACCCTGCAGGAGAGATCGTCAATCAGCGCTCGCAGGTTGCAATCGCAATCTAACCTACATTAGCAAGTCAACTCGTACACTGTACTGGTGAGTCCAGCACGCTGTCCGGTAGGTGACGAGCGAAAGGAGCACCTGCAACGTTCCGCATAACACTAACGGTACAGCCTTTCGGACTACACCACAAAGTGTGAGTATATATGGACGCATCATCGGGATCGCTTCGACCCTGCATCCTCTCCACCCTGACCTCTCCAGATGAACACTTGTTCTCGTACCAGCATGTTCTTCTCCCTTCACGCAGACTTTTGCACAAACCCAGCTTGCAGCAAGAAGGGGGAACTCGCTGCTGAGGGTCTGTCTAATCATCGGTTTTGGTTTTGCTGCCGCGAATGCGAGGACATCGTGATGGGCGGCGTACGCTGGGAAGCACGATCACCAGCAAGGGCACCCACATGCGACCTAGAGAGCGCTGCTTTCTGCAGTATTGTCGAGCCCGACGCCTTCGCGTGGTGTAATGCGACCTGCGCAATGGCGCGCTCTTCCGGCAGCAACTTGAACAGCAGCGTCTCGGTACTGGCTAGCCGCTCCCAGACATCCCCTCATCTGGACTTTCCGCTAATGCAGGAGGCAAGTCAAGAGACCGGATCGTATGAACGCTTGCGTCAGAGGGTGGATTCGAGCGGCATCGCGGTGATGTTGACGTCTCATGCGCTGCTGGATCCTATGCAAGATCAGCGGACGCAAAGCACCTTGGGTTCTGTGCAGCGTCCCCGTGGTCTGCCACATTGGCAGCCTGGAGACGCAGAAGC
The DNA here is from genome assembly GCA_022385805.1 of Pilatotrama ljubarskyi. NCBI lineage: Eukaryota > Fungi > Basidiomycota > Agaricomycetes > Polyporales > Polyporaceae > Pilatotrama > Pilatotrama ljubarskyi. The sequence continues at coordinate 151,520 of MU277675.1, forward strand.
GTGGTGGGGCAAGAATCTCTTTTCTGGCCCCGTACAGCGCACACCATCGCCGACGCCTGTCGATGGGGAGGGCAGCGCACGACCAGTAGTGCCGGCATTCCGCCCTGGTCACTCGAGCATGGGGTCAAGCCAACAACCTCACCAGGGCACGCCCGACCTTCATGGACAGACGAAGAGGACCAGAGACATATCCAGGATGACTGAACGTTCGGGCCACAAGGCCATTGATGGTGGGCATGAAAATGACCATGCTCTAAGGATCCCGACCGAACCCCGGGATTTGAACGCGCAAACCCGCGCAGATGCATCTACGCCGTGCGACCGCAGGCACCCAAAGATGCCGATGAACCCTCGTCTGCAGATCTTGCCCGAGCTGCTGAAGGTGTGCAGAAACCTGGAGCAGAGTCCGGGGACGCCACATCCCAAGGACAATGGGATACGATGCAACATGTACGGGCAGAGAGTACCCATCACCGAGAGTCGCCGCTATCCTGCGCAGCGCTCTCGCACTTGACCGCTCAGCTTCATGCCATGTCTTCGTCAGGAACATGAGTCCGCGGCAGTAGGAGGTTGCGGATGTTCTGAATGATGACTCATAAGCATTCACATTGTCGTGTACAAGTATGGATGCCAATTCCAGTGTCGTTATGTAGCACCCGCCTCAATGAACCTCTTCGAATTCCAAGTTCCACAACGCCTCTCCCAGTACATGCACATGCATCTCCACAGTAGAGTCTAACATTCTGGTGAGAACGAGTAGTTCTTTCAGGGTGCTCAACATAACTACTGTAGCTCAGGTACGTCAACAATGTGCTGTGGTAGAAGTGCGGTTCAGGGCGCCTTCAATAAGTTCTGCATGGTATCTACCATTTGCATTTTCGAGGCAATTGCCATTGGTGTGCTTCCTGATCACCTGAGGCAAATACACGGCTCAACCCGGCTGCACGTTTGTACCGCCCAACTGTTACGTTGACCGAATGGTGAAGAGCCCATATGTGAATGTCCTTACCAGGCTTGCACTACAGTCGCAGCATCGACGCTGATGCGACCCCACTCCGCACACGAGGCCGCGGAGCACCGAAGGCGCTCCCTTCGCGCATCTTCGTGCATCTTCGCAGTTCTTCGCGCATCTTCGCAGTTCTTCGCACAGGCCCGCAGGCCTTCACAGCTTCGCATCTTCGCGCATCTTCGCAGTTCTTCGCACAGACCCACAGGCCTTCGCAGCTTCGCAGCCTCCGCAACGGATCGCAAAGTCCCGCAAGGGACTCGGCGTGCAGCCATTGCGCAGAACCCGGTGGATGACCAGGCGTCTGGGGAGCGAAGTCCTTCGCACCAGCCTGCCCTGAAGATGCCCCCGGCGCTAGGTCCGTGCGTTCGCAGCCGGCTCGACAGCACGAAGGTCCAGTCCGGGGTCACATGCGTAGCACGCCATTTTGGCACCGATGTAAAATACTCGCGCTTCGCAGCGCAGCAATCCAGATTCCGTTCCCCCTCTCGAGAGCAGAGATCTCACTGCGTTTACGCCCGCGTCCCTCTTGCGTTTACTACTTCGCCGCGTCGAGTTTTCTTACTGAGCATTGCGTCTTCCTCTTCACTGTTCGCATCTTACACCGAGTTGCTGTTGAATACTGCGTAGCTGCGAAGAATCACCGAGTCCCTCCGCGTCCACGTTGAGCCCGACGGGACTGCGAAGAGCGTAACGAGTACCCGCGAAGACTCGCGAACGGTTGCGAACATCTGCGAAAAGCTTGCGAACACCTACGAAGAACTCCGTTCGCTCCAATCCGCCGCCGCTTCATGACGTTCGCCTCAAGGGCACCCCGGCCGAACCGCTATATCTCCTGATCCCACCATCTACCCCAGCTCAGCTCGTCAGAGGCCTCGACCTACAAAGGCTCTCGGCCTCAACCTCACGGCTTTAGGGTAGATTTGGCACATCATTTCTGGTGACCACCGCAGGGGGGAACGAGTGAGTACTTCGAACTCACTCCGCCGGCTTCCTCCTTCGACGGCAACTTCGCCGTCCCCTTTCGCCATTCCACGAAGGCACCGAGCATCGTCGTCGCAGGCCAATCTTGCCATCGAAATTGCAGTTGCGCACTTCACCCACGTCCTTAAACGGATCCAAAACCGCGTCGACCACGACACACTTGCGGCGTTCATCGAGCCTGTCCTCGGCCTACTAGACCGTGGTTGCGAAGCCTTGCAAGACGACCCCGAAGCTATCGTCTGGTTCCGAAGCGCAGTTGAAGAAGTAGCTTCGCAACGCACGTCGCTCCGAGAAGACCCCACGAACATCGCCGAGGAGTCATTCCATATCTATACCACACCGCGAACGAGCCCGACGCCCATCCCGCGCGAACTATCCCCCCTCACAGAACTCTCCATCGAATCACCCCTCACCGCGTCTGCGCCTCCTCAAACTACAATGGCTGAGAACCGTCCCCCTATGCCAGCTCGCGGACACACGACAGCTCCGACCTTCGATCCTTCGCAGCCGTGAACGCTCCGCAGGTTCTTCCAAGACATCGAGACCCTCTTTGAGCGGAGTGGCGTCGAAACAGACCCTGCACGCAAGTCGTGGGTGGTTCGCTACCTCCCTATCGATGTCTCGGACCTCTGTGAAAGCCTCCCGGAATACGCGAATGAGGACAAGACGTACGAAGACTTCAAGAAGGCCGTCATCGCGCTCTACCCGGGTGCGGGAGAGGATCGCAAGTTCGCGGTCGCGGATGTCGAGAATTTGGTGGCAAAGCGAGCGGCCGTACCCATCGCCAACATCTCGGAGCTCTCGGCGTACTATCGCGACTTCTTCTCGATGACATCGTACCTCATGAAGCACAATCGCCTCTCCGAGTCCGAGCAATCGCGGCTGTTCATCCGCGGAATCGCACCACCTCTTCGCGATCAGGTTTCGCAGCATTTGCAGCTGAAGCTACCCGACCACTACCCAGATGATCCGTATAAACTCGAGGAGATTTACGATGCCGCAAAGTTCGTCCTGCACGGGACCCAACCCACGGTGGCGGAAGCAGGCCGAGGCGCGCCAGGGAGCGAAGGGCGCGAGGGCATCGTAAAAGTGGAAGAGATCGCACCCCTGTTACGTTTCCTGGCCCAGTCGGTCGGCGAAGGCTCTGCGAACGCGAACGCAAGCGGAAACACAAACCCGTTCGCAGGTAACCGCTACAACGCCGGCGCGCCTTCAGTCAACCGCTACGGCGGCGGAGCGTATCCCCCACAAGACGCGCGTCTCCAGAACGGGTACTTCTGTCATTACTGCGGCGGACCCAACTGCCAGCTTCGCACCTGCCCCTTTATCGAAGAAGACATGCGGGCGGGACGCGTCTTTCGCAACCAGGAGGGTCGGGTCGTCCTGCCCAACGGAAACTTCGTGCCCCGTCACCTACCCGGATATGAAGGGGTCACCATGCGTGATCGCGTCTATGAATGGCATCGTCGCAACCCTGGCGCGCTTCGTCCGCAGGGCCAGCAACCCCCGCAACGGCAGCAGCAAGGAGCGAACATGCAGGGCCAGGGAGGCGCAGCGAACCCGGCAGCACAGCTTTTCTTCGCGGTAGCAACGGACCCAGCAGCTGTCTCCGCCTTCCAGCTAAGTACGGACGAGCGTATAGACCAGTTGGAAAGGGAGCTGTTCAACTTGCGGCAAGGAAGGACTCGCTTCGACAGAGTAGAGGTGCCGAGGAGGAGACCAAACCCTTCGCAGTCGCGAGGGACCTCGCAAGAACGTCACGACGCGCCACCGCACCTACCCACGTCCTCGAGCAACAATCCCTTCCGTGCGCAGCCGCGAGCAGCAGCACAGGCACCCCCAGCGTCACGCGAACACGTTGACGAGCCTTCGCGATTTGCACCGGTTGGAGGGCGATCCGAACAAGTCAAGCGATCGGGACAGGACACGACGGTGGAGACGGCGAAGAAGACCGCGCCGACGAAGGAAGGCCCGCCCCGACCACCGACCCCTGTGCGGGCCCCACTGTCTGAGCAGGCAGCCGAGCACCCTTTCGCGAAGGCAAGGGACGCCACATACGCCCCGCCGCGAGCCCGTAACTTCGGCGCCCCTCCCACGAAGCCCAAGGATGGAGAGCGAGAAACGGCGTACCGCACCCAGGCCCCTGTCCACGACGTCAAGTTCGCCGAGGAAATCTTCGCGAGGTCGATGAAGACGCCCGTGATTACTCTGTCGCCCGAGGAGCTGCTGTCCATCGCCCCGGAGGTTCGCGCGAAGTATCGCGAAGCAGTTACCCTGCGAAGGATCCCGAATGTGCGGAGTGTCAGCTTTGCGTCCATCGAGGAGGTGACCGACGAGGACAATGGTGATAGCGCGGAGCACTTCCTCGCAAGCGTGTCCTGTAGCGGCGAGCCCCTCGAACCGGGGGCCTCTGTATTGCCGGACCCGTACGAGGTCTACCTACGCGATGTGGCTGCGGACCGAGAGCCCTCTCCGCTAACGGTTGCGAAGGAGTCCTACGCGCTTCGCTCGATCGTTGGGCTAGTGGACAACAAGGAGTACGTCGAGGCGATCATCGACCCTGGTTGTATGGTCATCGCGATGTCGGAGAACGTTTGCCATGCTCTCGGGATGTGGTACGACCCCAGCGTCCAACTGAGGATGATCTCTGCGAACGGCGAAGTGGACAGCTCCTTGGGCCTGGTTCGCAACGTGCCCTTTTGCGTAGCGGACATCGTCCTGTACCTGCAAGTTCACGTCATTTGCCACGCCGCCTACGACATGCTGCTCGGCCGGCCGTTCGACGTCCTGACGAAGAGCGTGGTCAAAAACTTCGCGAACGAAGACCAGACCATAACCATTCGCTGCCCCAACACCGGCCAGGTCGCGACCATTCCGACCATTCCTCGGGGACGGGCTCAGTTTCGCGAAGGCACAGCGACCCCCGCCTCCCGCTCCCTCGATCAGCGAGCTGATTGAGGACGGAACCGTCGGACTTGGCCTCGTCATCGAGACGGAGTACGGCGTGCCAACGATCCATGCATATACCCAGATTCTAGAACCATCTCTCTCGATCCCAGCTCTCTATCTATCAGCCTGCGAAGAACTACCTCTAGCCGCGAACGCGCCCACCGAGGACAAAACATCACAAAATGCGCGTACAGGCGGGCCCTCCACTGTCACGAGCAAAACCCCACAACGCGTACGTGTTCCCACCCATCTTAGACCCGAGTCTCTCTCACTTTCCTACCAGTCGTCTCCGCTTGCTCGCGGCGAGCCCATACCCGCGGAGACACCTGTTCGCGATGCCGTTCGACAGGATTGCCTGCATGCGAACGACGCGAAGCCAGTTCAACCTGCCTTCGCAGATACCCATACCCTCGCGGACAGTTCGTGAACCCAGTTCGCGTTCACGTACGCGACAGCAGATGGATCCTATTTCGTCGCGCCGACGGGCGACCGCGAACCATCTGCCATACTACTCTCCGCGAAGAAGAAGTACAAGCCAGTCGCGAAGAAGGTGCGCGCAGCGTTGGGCACATGCCCTGAGAAGTTTCACATCGAACGCAACATCACTGGCGACCCGCTCGCGACCATGCCGGAGTTGAACCCAAACCTGCCGGAGTTCGCGCCCACTGGCCGTTATACCAAAGACCGGAACATAGCGATGGACCGCGCGCACAGCGGAGACTTCCTATGGCCAGAAGAGCGAAAACTCCTGCACGACTTCGTTGCGAAGCACAACAACGCCTTCGCATGGAACGACTCCGAGCGGGGGTGCTTCAAGCCGGAGTACTTTCCTCCGATTGAATTCCCCGTCCTGCCCCACACGCCATGGGTCGAGAAGAACATCCCTATCCCACCCGGGCTGTACAAGGAAGTCTGCGAGATCCTGAAGAAGAAGATCACAGCGGGCGTGTACGAGCCCTCGAACTCCTTCTACCGTTCGCGATGGTTCTGTGTTCTCAAGAAGGACGGCAAATTGCTCCACATCGTGCACAGTCTGGAACCGCTCAACAAGGTCACGATCCAGCACTCGGGAGTCCTGCCGACACCAGACTACCTCGCAGAGCAGTTCGCAGGTCGCCCTTGCAGCGCGATCTTCGACCTGTACGTGGGCTACGACGAACGGCTCATCGCGGAGTCTTCGCGCGACCTCACCACCTTCCAAACGCCTTTCGGAGCACTACGGCACTGCACGCTACCCATGGGCTGGTCGAACTCAGTGCCCATCTTCCATGACGACGTAGCCTACATCCTGCGGCCGGAGATCCCAACTACCACTGTCCCCTACACCGATGATGTTCCTTGCAAAGGGCCTGAGTCGGACTATCGCAGGGCGGACGGGACTTACGAGACCATCCCGGAGAACCACGGCATTCGTCGCTTCGTCTGGGAGCACTTCGCGAACATTAACCGAGTGGTACAGCGAATGAAATACGCTGGGGGGACCTTCTCTGGTACGAAGTCAATACTGTGCGCTCGCGAAATCATGGTTGTGGGCCATCGATGTACGCCGGAGGGACGTCTGCCCGACGAGTCCCGCGTAGCGGCCATCAAAAACTGGGGGCCCTGCAAGGACCTCTCCGAGGTTCGCGCTTTCCTAGGGACCATCGGGGTCGCGAGGATCTTCATTCGCAACTTCGCGAAGCGAGCGAACGCCCTGGTCCACCTCACGCGGAAGGACGTGCCCTTCGAGTTCGGCGAAGCGCAAATCAAGGCCATGGAAGACCTCAAGCAGGCTCTGCTCGAGTCGCCGGCCCTTCGCGCGATAGACTACGAGTCTCCTGCGCCCGTTATCCTCGCAGTCGACACCTCGTACATCGCCGTCGGCTACCACCTTGCGCAATGCGACCGCGAAAAACCGCAGATCCGCTACTACAGTCGCTTCGGCTCCATCACGCTCAATGAACGCGAAGCACGTTTTTCTCAACCGAAGCTGGAGCTATACGGTCTCTTCCGCGCGCTACAAGCGACCAAACTCTACCTCATCGGTGTTCGCAACCTCGTCATCGAAGTGGACGCCCGCTCCATCCGCGGAATGCTTAACAACCCAGACCTGGCCCCCAGCGCAAGCATGAATAGATGGATCGTCACGATTCTCACCTTCCACTTCCACCTTGTACACGTTCCCGAGACTTTGCACGGACCTGACGGACTATCGCGAAGACCTCCGCAACCGGGAGATGAGCCAGCGGAAGACCCGAGCGACTTCGAAGACTGGATCGACCGAGTACACGGGTTCCTGCACCAGATTTTGCCCCACCCGGCGTGCAGCGGTACCGCGCTGCACGACCCCACCCGTGTCTTCGCTATCGCAACTGCGACCGAGGACGGTCACGATCTCAGTGGGGGGGAGGACAGCGAGGCCGGCGAAGCGAAGGACAGGGACAGAGCCACGAGAACAGACCAGTGAAGCGAGCGAGTGGCAGGACGAGCTGCGATCAGAATCGCAAGCGAGAACGAAGCCGCGACCATCGACGAGCCAGAGGGCGAAGTGGTCATGCCCTACTCAGAAGCTGCGAAGGCCGCATACGACAGGCTGCGAAGGACAGACGAGTGGCTGCGAACCCTCCAGCGACCAGCGGACATGAAGGACTCGGAGTACGCAAGCTTCATCCGCTACGCGCAGCATTTCTTTCGCGACAACGAGAAACTCTGGCGAAAGGATCCGCAAGGGGCTCACAAGCTCGTCGTCTGGC
>MU277675.1:168151-248593 GCA_022385805.1 Pilatotrama ljubarskyi
TTTGTACCCTCACGCGCTTGGACGGGGTATCCACAATACCAGAAAATCCTGCTCGATTGTGCTCGTCGGCTTGCTCGCGTCCCTGCCTACCCTAGGATTTTCTACAATGTTTTGCCCCTGAAACGTCCTTGTGGAGATTGTTAAGCCAATATATGCATCCTTCTTACATATTCCACAGCTATGTGAAGTCTAACTCAACTACTATCGCCTCATATTGACCCCAAGTTGATGCATTCTGGACAAGCCATTTCATGCCATTGGCATCAATAGTTTCTTTCAGGAAGGCTCTGAATAAATTACAGAGTTTATACTACACATGTGCAAGGTGCTCCATGCTGCAATATGCAACGAAAGGCCCCTAGGTAGCAGCAGACCTGGCAGGTTGGACAAGTCTGAGGGGTCTGACTGAGAAAAGGTCAGACATGCAGATGCTCAGAGATTTGCGAAAGTACTGATGTCACTAACTGTAGGGCGCGTGAGGCAAACCTCAGCCGGCTGGTACCGGTCCAACGACTTGCGCGACCGTTCGATGCGCGCGGGAGACAACTTGAGCTTGTCACACGACGACAGGGATGAAGCTTTGAAGTAATGCGTGCGAGGCGGCATACCTGTGGCAGACCTGGTCATCGAGACTGGAGAGCCATCCAAGCGAAAGTCGGATTCAACAGAGGGACTTATGCATGGACCCGGACTCGGAGCCCGAAGCGTCAAAGCGCCCATCATTCGGAGCGCCCATTAATTCTGATCCGTCCAATTTCGATGATGACGCGTTGCCCAAGAACTGTCCTCCCGCACCGCGAGCATCCCGCAACAACGGCATACATCCTAACTGCCCTACAGTCTCAACAGTCTCTTCAGACAATCTGGTTGCTAGCTGCAGCGCATGTCAGTCTATCGTGGTGCTAGTAATCCCGAGTCATGAGGATCATCGAGAGGCGTACTCCAGACCCAACTAATGAATCCAGGCCGAAATTCTACGGATAGAATCGTAGAGGCTGCATGCCATTATATCTCAAAGTATGACGAGCGTATCCCATTATCTAGGTAATGGACTCTAGTCTGTCATCAGCCGCATCGCGTATGTCAACGGCGGAAGGGCCAAAGCGTCGCTTTGCTCGTGCTCATGCCCTGAGAGGACTAAGCAGGTACGCGAACTAGATTTCATATACTGATTTACAGAGTAACCTGCAGCTGAAGCAGTCACAGGGCTTGATATCTGGATGGATCGGTGGCTAAACTGACGGTAGCCGACCGTTTCGGCGGCGTCGGTACCCATTGTCCTCCCGCCTCGCTTGAGCTCCGCGGCTCGAGCTGCGGTATAAGAAGAACTTGTCCCCCGTCGCCTATGCATCTTTACGCACTGTTCTCCTCTCCCGTCCTTCACCGCTCCCGCCGACGGCCACCATGAAGGCCATAAAACGCCTGTTCTCGTCTTCTCGTGGGCAATCAAAGCCCGCAGCAGCGTATTGCAGGCACCCCGCTTGCAGGAAGTCTTTCAAGCCCAGGGACGCCTTCGACCAGTTCTGCTCGCGCGCGTGCCTGCAGGACTACAACTCTCGTCCTTCGCGAACCCGACGTCACATTCCGACCACGCATCCGCCGCCGCAGCCTGCGCCCTCACGCCACGTCTCCAGGAGCAACTGGGGTACCGGACCAGGGCGTACGCCGCAGCGCCAGGCCGAGTGCCTTAGTCCCCTCAACCCACAGTATTATCTCCAACATCCTGGAACAGCGATCGCCACTCCGCATGGAAGCTACTCCTCTCCTCAACCGATTCATCCTACTCCTGTTAGCCACACGACGCCCTCTTCGGCCTGGCACTCTCCGCAAGCTGGAGGGGCTTCAACCTGGGCGGCCCACACGCCACAAGCAAGATATGCTTCACCTTACAGTAACGCATCAAGCTCTCGGCCTCCACCCGCTAACCCCTCTTACTACAAATCCGACTCTCGGCCTCCGCCCGCCAATCCCTCGCGCTTCACTCCTGCACCTCAGCGCAGCCCCACTCCTCATCACCCTTTTCCCTCTTCTCATGCCATGGAGCGCGGGCCATCGGCCCCAGCCCAACCCCGCACGCAACACCGGTCTGGCCTACGGACTCTGCCCGAGAGACCGTCCTCCGCTGGGCACACGCCTGGAGTTGCGCTTATTCCTCTGTTCGCCGATCCCGCCTCTGACTGGCATCTGCGCCCGCCGCGAACTCCAACTGTCTCGTCCACCTCGAGTGGCGGCGATGAAGAACGACACGGAGGATTCTACGACGCAGACGGCCGTCCAGTGTTGGCGAGAGGCAGGTACGAAGACGATGATACGCCGGCGGCGAGGTGGCCTACTACGGACTGGAAGACCGCTTCTTCGGCCACCCTCGTTCCGACCGCTACTGGGGCTGGTCACCGACGGGAGTCTCGGGCGACTGGACAGAGTGTGCGCGGGTACTGCCAGGCAGAAGAGCCCGCGACCACGGCGTCGCGGCTCCGCGCCAGCCCGCGTCGCACGCCGAGGCCAAGGTCAAACTCGTTCGGTGGGTTCCAGTTCCCAGAAGCCAGCTCCGAGCTAGGCGGCCTGGAGTTGTTCGCGTAGCAGCTGTCTACTCCTTCCCGCATCGTACATATGGGCGCGCTTTGATGGCGCGGACCCGTCCGTTATGGCAATCGCCCGACGCCGATAGGCGATATGATCACACTCACGCTCGTTTGTTATCGTCCTGCTCCTGTCCGCATGTTTATCAGTATCGTATTACGCTTGTCTCGCAACGAACACACCGTCGCTCATTACCCTCTCTCTCCCACTCACTTCTCGAAGTCGTCGACGCCTCCTGTAGCATATAGTCGCCGTGTATTGTACGTAGTGGACATTATACATTTCGTGTTTCAGAGCCTGCCGCTGTGTTACGTGCATTCCACAAGAGCCGGGGGGGCAGGTGAGTATCGGCGCGATAACCCGGACGTCAGCTGAGATAGGCTGAGCTGATGAGGCCCGTCCAGCGTTGTGCAGCGCCGTCACCTCGCCGATAGTGCGTGTGTCGCATATATAGCCTCGCCCTCCTCGCTCTCCCCGTCGCGCTCGTCGATCGACACCCAACAGCCATGCCCGTCTCAGACGCAGTCCTCACCCAGATCCTCACCCAGCTCGAAGCGCTACAGGTCTCGCAGCAGACTCTCCAGGCCAAGGTGTGTGGCGCAGCACGCACTCAATGCATACACCCATTCGCGATCAACTGAGATGCCTTGTAGCTAGATGCATTGACGACCTCGAGGGCGACAAGCCCGCCGTCGTCGCCCCGCAGCGGCGGCACCCCCATTCCGGGGCGGCAGGCCGACGCGATGATGTCAACTGAAGCGCCGACGGCTGCCCCGCATAACACCATCATTTCGCCCTCTACCTCGCCCGTCGTCAGCACCATCGTGCACCATGGGAAGGACAAAGATAAGGAGAGAGAGAGGCTTTTGTACCCGTCCAGGGTGATGCTCACCAGTGAGTCGCGACGCGTCGGTCGTCTCTGTGCTGCGCTCACCACGCGCGTCGGCGTGCCACAGCCTATCCCGACCAGCATGGTATCAAGCCCTACCCCCTCAAATGGGGCGCTCCAGACGCACAAACGCGCGGGCCTGTCATATGCTCGCGCCTCCCCTCGTCCATCAAGCAGCGGAACGCTATCGGCGCGCACTCCGGGTCTTACTCAATCTACCGTGCCCTGGCCATCGCCATGGGCACGCTCAACCCGTCTCACAAGCCGGACTACTCCAAGACAGAGCCTGCGGTGCCAATCCCACCACAGCCCTCATGGTCCGACCCTTCAAAGATCGTCTCATTCGACCCGTGGGGTCATCTGGTGCCACAGGTGTACAAGCGGGAACTTGAGGAACTCGGGCTGGATGTCCGCCCAAGCATTGCTGTGACGCGCGCGCATATGAAACTCACCGAGATCGATGAAGCCGTACGAAAGGGCTCGTTGACGATCGACGGGAAGATCCTGCTGAAGAGCAGACCGCTCGTCAATGCGGACATGACACCGAGCACCGAGGATCCCGGTGTAGAGATCAGCATCAGCAAGGCTGCCGTCGAGCCTGTATGGTACCTCCCAGGAGTGGCGGAACGGTTCGGAATGTGAGTGATATTTCGCAGATTCTCAGACCACCTGATACTGAGAAGTTGCGTAGTTCCGAGAGCCTTCTTCGTCGTGCACTCTTCGAGGATACCGGAGGGATGTACCCCGAGCTCATAACGCGTCCAGATATCAAGGTTTTCCTACCTCCCATCGGCAACTTGACGGCGTATATCTGTGCGACCGTTTGCTTCGCTCCGTGGGGATTTGCATGCTGATTCACGCGTTGCGTATAGTCGGGAATCCCGCCTATCTATCAGACGAGTCAAAGGAGCTGACATTGCGCGTTCATGATGAGTGTATGCCTCAATCCCCGATACCACCGAGTATTCCCTCTGATGAAGCATGACTAGGCAACGGTTCTGATGTCTTCGGCTCCGACATCTGCACATGCAAGCCATACCTCATCTACGCGATCGAGGAGTGCATCCGGGGTGCGCAGCGAGGCGGCGTTGGCCTTGTCGTGTACTTCCGCAAAGAGGGCCGTGCTCTCGGTGAGGTCACGAAGTACCTTGTCTACAATCTGCGCAAGCGTGGCGGAGACTCCGCCGACAAGTACTTCAAGGCGACCGAACTTATCGCCGGCGTGAAGGATATGCGCTTCCAGGCACTCATGCCCGACGTACTCCATTGGCTCGGTATCAAGAAGATCGACAACATGGTATCGATGAGTGACATGTACGTGACTCCAACATGCTTTGAGACGTACCTCGGTCAAGCAGACTCATACCACGCGCAGGAAATACGACGCCATCGTGCAATCTGGTATCCCCATCCACAAACGTTACGACATCCCTGGTGCGTCTTCCCATGGCTGCCTAGCTAGTTGTGCTAACACCCTCTCGCCTTACCTCAGAACATCTCCTACCTCCTGACTCCCGTGTTGAAATCGACGCGAAGATCGCCGCTGGTTACTTCTCGCACAACAAGAAGATCACCGAAGCCGACCTTGTCAAGACTGTCGGCAGGACATGGGAAGAGACGGAGCACTGATCTGAGACTGACCACCTGAACCTGCTATCCTGGTAGACGTTGTGCATGGGTATAGCTTGTAGCCGTAGCTGTATCATAATCGCGGAAGTGTACATTGAACGTCGGAATCATACAATTGCAAATGTTCATACAGCGTTCATTGGTGACAGTGATACAGTTCTCGCTTACTCGTAATCTGGCACATCTCTCGAACCGTTCTCTTCCGCAGCATCCTCCTCCTCGATGGGAATTATATCGTCCGGATCGACGTCCATGACCTCAAGCTTCTTGATGGCCCGCTCCGCCGCAGTGAATCTGACCTCGTCCTCGCTAACCCGGCTTCGGTACGACGTCGACACGTCCAGCAGTTCCTCCTCGTCCAGAAGTACCGTGCACTTGACCTTGCCCTTCTCTTTTTCAATCTTGTAACCGACCTTCTTCTGTGGGTTCTGCCTGGCCGCCCAGATTCCGAGGCGCGAAACGGGATGTAAGACGTCGACGTCGTCCACCACGACCCGCTCGATAATCTGCATCAGGCCGAGGCTTCGCATGACTCGCCGCACTGCGTCCAGGCTGCCCATCGAATCCACGTAGACCGCACCGAGTACGCTCTCCACCATGTCGCTGATGAATTTCGGCGCCTGCAGACTCGTCAGCGCCGCCCAAGGGTATATGGTGTCCTCCTCCAACGCCTTCGCGATTGCGGGGCCGTGCTTCTGGAAGCGCGCGAACGTGAGGTTCTGATCCTCAAGAACACGATGGCTGGAGTGGAGGAGACACTGCCAGAGGTGAATGCGCTGAGAGTCGTCAAGCGTAGACAGCCCGGTCTCGGGCGTCCACGTAGGCATGACAGACTCGACGGTGACAGATGTGCTGAGACAAGTGTAGGCGAGGATATGCGAGTTCACGGCGGCCTCCTTCTTGATGTGCATGTACCCCGGGGTGTAGTTCTTCCCGGGGGCATGGTAGAGGTAGTCAGTGACGACCATGTCGAGCGCAGCATCGCCGAGGAACTCAAGCCGCTCCAAGGACATGACGGCGGAGTCTCCCTGGTAGCTCGCGTGGGTGAGCGCCTGGACCAGGAAGGTGCGCCGGGTAAAGCTGTAGTTCAGCATCCGCTCGACGAGCTCGAGTTGCTCGGGCAGATCATCCAGGTCCTCGACTCGATGCATTTCCTCAATCCGCTCCGGCAGCTTCTTCCAGGATATGCCCAGGCCAAAACGCTTCGCGCACTCGATGGCGAGGTCGAACCCGCCGTGCTCATATGCGGCGCCTATGAGCGACTCAACGACGTCCGCAAGCATCTTGGTAGAGAGCTCCTCGGCCTTCTTCCTCTTGTCCATATTGTTTTTTCCCTTTTCGCCTATTACATTGACTTTGCTGGGAGCCTCCACCTCGGGCTCAGCAACAGGCTCATCGGGAGTACACCGGATAGAGGACGCGTAATGGGGTTTCCACTTGCGAGGTACGAAGCGGTCCCGGATGATCCACTTGTAGAGGCCTTTCTGGACGGCCTCCTTTGCGAGGTTCGAGTTCGCCACGGCATGATCCTTCCTGCGGCTGAGGTACCCTTCGTGCCACAGAGGGAACTCGGCGTACAGCTGGTTACTGGTGATGAATTTTAGGACTGTATCGCCCAGGGTCTCCAGACGCTGATAGTGAGTGCGCTCCTGCGAAATTGGAGCCGTGGTGGCCGTCAAGAGCAAGGGAAGGGGGACGGAGGACACAGGCGTCTTGACGAGGAGGTCGGTCCGCAGAGCGTCCACGGTCAGAGCATTCGCGAGCCAGCGAAGGACAGATGGGAGCATTAGGGCGTACTGGACCTCGTTGGGCGAAGCTAGCTCGACCAAAGCATACTGCGGATGAAGCAGGAACGGCGAGTCTTCCGCCGGGACGACTTGGCGGCCGTCGGTGCTCTCGAGAGTGAAGGGGATCAGGAAGTTCCTGCGCTTCGGCAGGGACCCAACGACCATGAGCGGGTAGGATATCTGAATGTCCGGATACATCTCGTACTGCACACGGAAGTTCTCTTCCTCCTCTGCGGATAAGGGCTCGTCTCGCCAACTCAGGAGTCGGAGCGGCTTGTCGAACTTGCTGAAGCCCCTTACAATGGCGAGGTCCGTAGGGTACGAAAAGCGCTTCCCAAGCGCAGCCGCGTTCGCCACGAACGGACCCTCGGACGCCCCAGTAAGCCCTTTCGAGTGGCGTTCTTGCTGCCACCTGCGACGCTCCTCCCACGTCTGCTCATCCGGCCATTGAGCGGCAGGCAAGAAGAGGTAGGCGAAGTCCAGCTTCTCGCGTTCCATGCGGGATCCGTAGAGCATGAAGAAGAGCCGGTAGGTGTACTCCCTAGCGCGTCGAATCTCGTCGTCGCACACTGGAGCAGACTTGGCGCTCGAGATTTTCACGGAAGCCTCACCGAGCTTGGGGATGTACAGCTTGGGGAAGTCACACTGGGCGAAGGATGGCAATGGTCGGCGCGTGAGCATGCGCAAGGTCGGAAGTCCACGGATGATGACATCATGCGCGAACCAGGTCGTTGCATCCTCTGATACGGCCCAAGGGTCCACC
Organism: Pilatotrama ljubarskyi; assembly: GCA_022385805.1. NCBI lineage: Eukaryota > Fungi > Basidiomycota > Agaricomycetes > Polyporales > Polyporaceae > Pilatotrama > Pilatotrama ljubarskyi. The sequence continues at coordinate 175,800 of MU277675.1, forward strand.
TGGATCGTAACGCGCGCAGTGCTCGCCCGCTTCGCGACCTCCGCAAGCATGGCCTCGACCTCTTCCTTCTTGTCAGGTTCGATGGCAGTGCTGAGAGGCAACAGATGATTGTCGAGCAGGCCCGCTTTGTAGAGCTCGATATAGGCCTGGAAAGCGGCATGTTGCTGGGCCTTGCGCTTAGTGCTATGTATGCGCGGGGTCGTGAACTTGCGAAGACTGCGAAGATGTCAGCAAGGACGCCAATTTGAGAGACAGTGATCACGGACTGTTTGGGCAGTGCCCGTGGAAGCGTAACCGTAGCGCCCCAAGGACCTTGGTATGTATGGGGGGAAGAAGTAGGCTGAGAGTGCCATCCCTCGACATAGTCAGGAGGGTCAAGCTCGTATATCGGGACGTGACTGTCCTGGCCACCACTGGGGATGACAGCACAGAAGTGGTTAAGATGGGGAATAGCAGAATCTAGGGTGAGCAGGGCACTGCGGCAAAGGTGTAAGCTGCATCATGAGGAACGAACTCTTGAACATTGCTCACCCGGTGGAAGCCACTTCGAACTCCTTATACCCGTCCATGCCATCGAAGGCTGCATCCTCTTCAACAGGAATGGTCACGTCTCTCTGGGGGTCGTTGTAGGCAACCATCATTCGACGCTCGGTCTCTTCCCACTCCTTCACCTTCTGCGGGCCAGTCTTCTCGAACATAATGATGAAGCTGCTCCGCTTCCGACGCGCGCGCCCGCGGCTCTGTGCCCACGCGACGACGTTTGGCGGGGGGTCGAACCGGATGACGCTGCCGCACGCCTGGATATCGATGCCCTCTTCTGCGACGGACGTAGACACGATGAGGTTCTTATCGCCGATCTTGAAGTCGCGCAGCGTGTCTGCCTGGCTCTCTGAAAGAATGCTGCGGGTGATGTCTAGGAAAGAGTGGCGCTTGAAGCTGGACGATGTCCCCAGAAGACAACCGACGCGGAAGAGCTGGGCGGTCTCGGGGATGCGCTGTAGCAGCTCCGCCAGAGCAAGGACGGTGTCACGCCGGGTGACGAAGATGAGACCGCTGTAGTCTTCGTCCCTCGATCGGAAGAGGCCTTCCTCAACGATCAAGGAGTCGACCAGTGCGCGGACCTTGGGTGTGATGCCGTTGACAATTTTGTCGGTGTCCGAGGAGGGCATTGTGACATGCACCCGGGAGATGATGCTCAACAAGTAGCGCTTCTCCCTCTCCTGCCAGGCGGACATGATGTTGTTATACGGGTTCGCGGCAATCTTCGCACGCTCGATGACCTTCGCAACATACCAGTCCGCCGCCCATGGGCCCAACTCAATACAAATGTCCTGCGCAGCACGGGCGAAGTCACGCAGACCCTTGTGCGTGAAGGTGTCCTCCTTGTCAACGGCCTTGGACAGCTGTTGGTCTAATCGGCGACGGTCGTCTCCGGGTTGCAGTCTTGCCAGGCGACTGCGGAGGGCGACGACATACGGGTCGTCCTCGATATTGAGCGTATCGACCACAGCTTGGAGCGCTTGGTAGTTGACGGATGGGAGTCCATCCCATGTGTGAATGGGAGAGGCGTAGAGGACGTGTTTGAACTCAGGCCGGAAAACGTGTTCTGCCAATTCGTCGCGATTCTTGCGGGAAGAGCGGATGGTGCTGTCGAGATTGTTCTCGAGGTCTCTACAGCGCTCATAAGACACTCTCCGACATGATGCTTAACTGAGGATCTGCACCTGAACGCGGCATCCACATTGCCGCCGTATATGGGACTGGCGGTCAAGCCCAGTACTACGGGACGAACGCGCGCTGTTGAGTCGGCGGAGTTGGTGCGCGGGGGAAGACTGAAATAGAAGTTCTTCATAATCATGTTGTATGGGTGTTTACCGGTAGCGTGGTGAGCTTCGTCGAAAACCAGCAAGCCGACGTCGTTGCCGAGGTCAACGTATGCCTACCAAGTTTAAGTGAACAAGCAGCAATGCGCAAAGGGCTTAACTCACATGATGCAATGCGTCGAGCAAGACCTGCGGGGTCGTAACCATGATTCGGTGGGACGCGAGGATCCTCCGCCACAGTGACGCATCTTTCCATTGATTAGGTTCGGACGCACCAGATACGACGCCGACGGACACCGGTATAGCAGTCTTGATCACTTCGTACTGTTGCTCAACCAAGGCGACTGTGGGCGCAATGAACCACGAGACCTGTCGGTGGATGGATTGTCACACGCCGCATGTTACGCGACTAAGGCATGACGCACCTTGTGAGAGTGGCCTTCGGCTTCGTGTTTCATTCTCAACACAGCGATGTGAGTCTTGCCCGATCCAGTGTCGAGGGCGATGATAAGGTTGCGGTGCAGAGCTTCCTCGAGCAATTCCTGCTGGTACGCTCGCGTATGCACGATCCGCGGAGCATCGACAAGCGGGTCATCGTTCGGAGTAGTAGACATCGTAGTGGGGATGAAATGTAGAGGACAGTCGCGGGGCGGTGTTCTTAACTAGTGCCTGCGCGAGTGGCTACGATGAGTGAGGAACAACGCCGGTGAGTGGCTCAGGCAACTTGGATGCGACGAACGTTGTACCGAGCACATAGCGAACAAAGTGGGACGCGTACTTTCTAATCACGACGAGACGAGCAGGTCTGGTGTTGGCAGATGCCTACCTCAGTAGTCCTCCGTCTCGAGGTATATAAGAGCTCGGAGTGGGCGTGCTACCGCAGCATGATCAGATAACCGCTGGATATATGCGGGATGCATTGAGTGGGCGACGGAAGTTTCATCGCATATTCATTACACACGCCAGGAGTGTACCAGTAAGGGCAGCGAGGAAGACATTTGAGACGGCGCAGAAGACAGTCTGTGCGGAAATGCGCAGGACTGCAGCAGTCGTTGATGCGGTCGGAAGGAAGGCCGCAAGAGGCGCTCGTTGTCCCCGGCGCGAACTCCGTCGCTCGCGGCAACCCGCGCCCATCCTCCTTTCCGCAGTGTACCACGACCACCGCCTTCGACGTCCGCGGGCAACGCTCCCGCTGCCGTCGCTTCATCTTCTCCCCGGCCAGATGGCGCAGACAATCCCGCTTTCTCGTATCACAACCCCTCGGAGTTCTAGTCCTTACGTCCCGGCCCCGGACAGTCCTGGACAGGCCGAATTCCAAAATGGCCTCGCGTACGGAGAAGCGGACGAAGCCCGGAGCATGTCCCCATCATGGCAGAAGGAGCTCTACATGCTCGTGGAGCAACCCACGTCTTCTCAAGCAGCCTTCCTGATCCACGTATTCACGACATTCTTGATTGTCATCTCCGCTGTGGTCACCGTTCTCGAGACTGTCCCTGCGTTTCACTCTATATCTGCCAGCGTCTGGTTCGGTCTGGAAACAACACTGGTTGTACTGTTTACTATAGAATACATCGCACGATGCGTCGCTCATGCCACGTCCTGGATGAGATTTGCCAAGTGGATCGTCTGTAAGTTTCGAAGTCTCCGGTGGTTGCACATGGGCTTACCGCATCCGACACCGCCCACAGCTTTCTTTGGGATCATAGACTTGCTGGGTATACTGCCGTATTACATTGAGATCGCTCTGCAACAAGACACTGTGAGTCTCTTTGCCACTCTCCAAGTCGTCCAATCCTCTGAGACATGCGTTCAGTCAACTCTCTTCAGGTTTACAATCCTGCGTACCTTTAGGCTACTGCGTGTATTCCGACCATTTCGCTATAATAACACCATACTCCTGCACGTCTCTCCGGACTCTCAAGAGATATCCACCGCTAATCCTCTCCTAGCACCATCGAAGTCATGTACCTCTCCTTTCGCCGGTCGCAACACGCCCTGCTCGCCCTTTCTTTCTTCGTGGTCATGGTTCTGGTCGTATTCAGCACGCTCCTGTGAGTAATACACATTGGCTGCCCATTGTGTATGCAGGACAGACCTGTTCACTAGTTACTTTGCCGAGAGAGGCACTTGGGACGAGACACTGGGAACGTTCCTGAATTCGGACGGGGATCCGAGTCAATTCGCGGTGGGTAGCAGCTTGTAGGTCGCGTGTGGGGTAGCTCACCTTCCACCCTATGCGCTAGTCAATACCTGCTGCGGGATGGTACGTGGATTCCAACATCATCCTACACCGTGCTGGCGCTGACATGGTGTGCGGCTCAGGTTCGTTCTAGTCAGTGAGTGACCAGCCACTGAATGTGCCCCTCGTTGACTAGCCTGACAATGCCTCTAGCCATCACCACTGTAGGTTACGGCGAGATCACCCCTCGGTCGTTCTTGGGACGAATCGTCACCCTCCCGTTGCTCGTCTTCGGCTTGCTCCTCATCGCATTGCCTACGTTCGTGCTCGGGAGAGAATTCAGTCTCGTGTGGGAACTCATGGAAGAGAATCAGGTTTGTCTCCTCCGCATGCTCCGATGCAGTCATTTTAAAACCTTTTGCTTCTCTGCTGCAGCAAACCCACGAGACGGACGAAGACGTAGAACCCCTCCACGATCCGCTCGCCTCCCCTATGCTCAGACGGTCGCGTTCGGTCCGCGATCTCGCGAACACGACGGGTCTCTGGCAGCACGCCCAAGAAGAAATCACCCGACCCCGCAGAGTCGCCAGCAACTCCCTCCCTGCGCAGTCACAGGCGGAACTATCTGCGCAGATAGCGGAACTGCGTGCGAAGGTGGAAGCGCAGGAGGAGATGCTGGGGCGGATCATGCGCGCAGTGGAGGGACGCGGTATGGGAGGCGGATCGCGCAGCAGGTAGCACGAAAGAAGTGCTCTTGCTCCGGGTAGATAGGGTCCGGACGTGCCTTATGGAAGTTGGAAAACGATCAGCAAGGACTGTATATCTCACGGTAACATGCTCTGTTACTGCGCCGGTGTTGAGGGCATTCTCATCTCTCCGGTTCTATCGACCACGGCCACGACCAGCCAGGCTTCAAATGCCTTCTGGCGTCAATATCGGGCTCGGTGATCCCGAGCTGGATTCTTGAGCGGATCAAGCGTTCGACGGAACGAACGGGCGCTCCGGTTTCGCGGCTAGAGAGGGCTCGCGGGCCACGTGGCTACGTGCCGCATTGTTCGCTCAGAATCAATCCCTCACAGCTGCTCTTGCAGCTCCTCGGACTCGCCCAGCCTTAAAAGCCCGCGAGCGTCCTCATCTTCTCCTTCCGGACTTCAGCACGTCTCGCCGACACAGATGGCATCATCGGCGGATGAATCACGATCAAGGGCTCGAGACATCCCGCAACTGGTCGAAAGCTTGAACGAACTCCTGGGGAACCTGGGCATGGAACTCCCATTCCCTCTGGAAACGCCGTTCGACTTGACGCCCTCGCTTCTCCTTGGCATACTGGAGTCAATACTGGAGACGCGCCTCCCCATCTCCGTGGCAATCCGTGCCTCACGCGATTTCGCGAGCAAGGTGCAGGCTATGAAGATCTTCCTCGGAGTCTTCGAGAGCGACGTCCTAGGCGGCTTGGACGTTGGCCTTAGTGACGTTGATCCGCGGAGGCTTGCGGCAGGCGAGGAAGAGGAGGTCGTCTTCGTCGGTGAGCTCCTATGCTGGCTCGGTAGGCAACGCGGCCTCCTTTCTTCAAGCGCGGGCCCGTCGCGGAAGGAAGATGTGCCACCATCCCTTTCTCTGCACGCGCGCAGGGGCCCCGCATCGCCCTCTACCCATTCCACTATGACAAGTGGACTCCATTCCAATCTGTCGATGGGGCGTACCGTTCTTGCGGACACCGACACGACAGTCATGTCCGTCGCATCCGAGCCGCTCGCGCCTCTCGCACACGCGGAGCTCCCAGATCTGCCGTCCCTTCCGCCAGCACCTGACCACGCCGAGAACGTGAGCCGAAGTACCTCGATACGGCAGCAGCCTCGGTGCATCCACGAGGTGGAAGACCCGTCGTTCCTCGATGCGGAAGCGGATAGGAGCATATCTGACGGGTCGTCCATATGCCACTGCGCGTCTTCCGACGCCGAAGAGGGTCTGCCGGAAACGTCCAATACCGCGCTTCCCGTCCGCCGCTCAGGCTTGATCAGCAGTGCGAACGAGAAGTCGGAGCTTGACTTGTACTACGGTCGGCGTACCCCGGCCAGCCCGCCCGCTACCGTCAGCCGCCGGGCGAACTCGTACTCTGGTTTTTCCTCCTCACCTTTGTCCGGTACGGGAGAGCGGGGAAGGGGGGACCCTCCGAGACGGATCATCACACCGCATAACGCACCGACCCAATATACCCTCGCTTTGCTCAATGAACGCGCTAGGCTGCTCGACGAACTCGCAAAACTCAAGGCGGCCTCTCTCGTAAAATGATCGACCCTCCCGCTGCGATATGGAACTGTATGTAGTTCTGCCTAATTGGCTCTCGTCGCTTGTCTTACAATGTGCTCGATTATACTATAAGTCCGTATAGCCTTCTTGATTTTGAGTTTGCCGCTCGCCGTTATCCCTTACATACCACACTATCATCGCTTTCCCAACCGCTTTCCGACTTCTATCTTGCTGTTCGATCACCTGGACTATCATAGTATTGTACACTAGCGTTGCAATGTATCCATCTCCGCATGGTGGCGTTCCAATCTCTTGTCTAATCAAGAACTGTAGATGGGTCCTCTGTCTATTATCTCGCCACTCGCCACTCGCAGCTGTCGAGCGCCCGGCCAGCATTCGCGACGATACAGCGTGATTTTCCTTGGTACCGCTTGCTACACGTCTGTGAGCTATGACGCACTTGTGTACGCTCCCGGATTCGGCTTAGTGCGCACGGCATGATCGTTGATCGAGGAGGCGTAAACCGTATCAGGAGTGTATCGAGTCCTCGATCATGCATAGGGCTGGAATTGATGCGGCTCGAAGTACCCCATACCACCCTCGCGCAGTACTAATACTGTACAGTTACTCATGGTCAGTAGAAGTGGTCGAATGGTCTGTAGAGCAGGAGTGCTTGGATCCAGGGGGTCCTGTAGATCGCTAAGCATTGCTCCCAACTCCGTCCGGGCGGACAACGGGCCGGGCCGATTCGAATCAAAGAGAAGTTGTCGTCTAGCCCTGTCTTTTCGCCAGACTCGAAGGAAAGACCGCAAACAACCCCAGAAATGAGTGCTACCCGCACATCTTCGCGAAACCTACCAGCCTCTCTGCGGCAGATCCCCGGTACACTAGACAGCACCCCGTCCCTTCCCGCTCAATCTTCCACTTCCAGATCCCCCATCCACGTCAAACGCCACATCGACCACCTCGGCCGCCCTCGGACGACCACCCGCATCGACATTCAGTCGTCCCCCTTGAACCTTCCGTGCCCGCGAAGCCTCATGCACGCCCGCTCGAGACGCCCGGAAAAAGCATCGCGACGGCGGCCCCTCAGGCAGAATGAGAAGGCGCGCATGGCCGTGTTCGCCTAATCCTCGGTCTTGACGTACGGTGTTGCGAGGGTCGTGCGTCTATGCGGGCGGTAATCTGTCAGGTTTGTATGCAACGTTATGTGCGATGACGAGGTGCGCGAGATGTGGGATGAACGTCGTTGAATGCGGAGTGAAGCGATTGACCCGCTGGGCTCTCGCCACCCGGACGTCGCACAGTGCGCCATACAGAAATGCGATCCGCGAGGTATGCTGTGGCGGGACGTATGGTCCTGTCATAGACATCGCTGCACGGGCCCGGGACTCGGGGAAAGGTAGGCCATCGGTCAGAAGGCAAGCCTCCAATGGCAGAATCGCGACGGGCGCGCGATATCCTTCAGCCTGTATGGGCCGGAGAAAACGCGGAGGGCGTGCAGGTGCGCTGTGCCCTTTCTATGCTGGATGCTCCGGGCAATGCCAGGCGTATCGATAGTGCGAGACGGCGTCTTGCAAATTGACTCCCTGCGAAGCGTGATAATCAGGTATAGCGAGTGACCTTCCGCCTTCGAACGCGGGGGACGGGCAGGGGCGTGGCATCCCCGACGGGGATGGGAGATTGACTGCCCTTTTGCAGACAGCGCAAGTAGGCTTTAGACTTGGGAACCGGTACCCGCGCCCTGGGCTGGCCTGGGAGAGGACCCGAACGAATCGAGATCGCGTGCGTGCGAACAGGGTGGGATAATCTGGGCGACGGGAGACGGAGCAGAGGTAAAGTCCGATAGACGTAAGGTCTGCAGGGCAGGTGCGGCCCCGTGAACGCTGAGCTTGTACAACGGGTGCAGATCGGCTTAGCGTGTTCCGTTCAGCGGGCCGCTGCAGGTTCCTACGTACAGTAGTACGGAGAAACGCTGCGTGCTGCTCGCTATAGCGCGGTCTTGTCGCGAACAGCAGACGTAAATCTGTCCTCCTGATGGTCAGCACAGCGGGTCATCATAATGGCAGAGTTATCTACAGATATATGCTCGTCGACCCGCGGATAGCCCGCGCCCGAGACACCCCCGTAAGTTACATCCGACTGAACAACCCATCACGTAGACACTTCAGTCGATCAAGGCGGACATAAACAGCACCCTTGGCATACATCGGGAAACCCCGCACAACCGCCCCGACACGGCGTCCAGATTCCAGCCGGACCTCGAACTCTACTCGAGTTTAGCGTCCGACGGACTCCATGCGCCATGCGCCGTTTACGCGGGAAGAGGGGGAAGGGGGGCGTCTGATCTAGGCCGGGGTCGCGCGGCGTTGAGATCCGGAAAGAGATGCGGGGTAGATCACCGCAGCGATGAGGGCCCGCGCGCGGAGAAGGAAGGGGGCGGACAGCTCGGACATACCTCGCGGCATCCGCGCGGCGAGAGCAGCGCGCGCGAGGCGCCTGCAATTGCCTCTGCGGAGCGCGCTGCATCGGAGCTGGGCGTGCGGAGGGAGGCCTAGACGAGAGGTCTATACGAGAGGATGCCCAGACGGTCTCGCTCGCAGATGAAGAGTTGAGACCGGCCGCCGCTGGGTGAACAGAGTGCAGGTGGAGAGAGTTCAGGAAGCACCGAGACAGAATCAGGCGCGGCAGAATGCACAGGAGGGCGAAGCAAAGGCACAGTAACAGCAGCAGCGGCGGCGGCGGCGGCAGAATGCGCAAGGCACGCAACGGCGCAGCGAAGCAGAAGCAGCACTCTCTCCTCAATTCGCCGTGCTACGGAGGACAGGCGGAATGGTACCAGGTTCGAGCAGCGGGAGAGAGAGGCACCGAGCAAGTGGCTTCGTTCACGACGGCGGCGTGGCAAAGGGGCGTCGAAGGGACCCCATACTCTCGGAAGTGGATTTGGCTGCAGGAGGCCTGGATTAGGAGCGAGCGTGTCGACATCGCCGCGTCATTTGCAGCGTCAGGTCCCAGCGTAGAGGAGACTAGACCGACCGACGAGGTTCTGCGGTACACGCGAGCGCAGTCAGTAGGAACGCATAGGAGGACTGGGCAGGGGCTCTTGACGAAGCACGTTCGCAGAGGTATTTACGGCCACCAAGCGCATGTCGTTATCCGAACCACCTAGGACCTGACGTGCTCGTCAGAACATCTCGCCACATCGCGAGCTCCGACGTACGACTGCTGGCTTTTCGACGGGACGAACGATCGTCCTACATCGCAGACGCATCTGCAAGCCATGTTAATTTCGGAGGCATAACTTACGCATAGCATACAGCCAGCGAGATCCGCCAAGGGAGATCGGGCATCGCCGCGGTCGGGGAAGGGATCGATGCTGCAGGCTTCCATTCGAGGAAGCCAGCTTCGGCATCGCGCCTGCGGCTTCCCTGGACTGGGTGAGAGCGGGTCGCGGTGAGCCTCGAGCGGGACGCACAAGAGGCGTCTGCCGTCGTCCGTTCGGATCGCTAGGGTGGGCATCGCGCGCGTAGTCAAGGCGGGGCGTCGTGCGCAAAGAAGTCGAGGTATCTGCATGCCGTTCGTCTGCGTGCGGAATGTCCGCGCTGGGGCACTTGGCTCCCTGCTGGATGAAGTTACGGTCAGAACAGCGGCAGCGGTAGTCGGCGGGCTCGACCTATATACCCCAAAACTCTGAGATGGACATTGAGTTGCTTCGAGAGAGAGATAGACGTACCAAGAGGTGCCGCGGCAGAAGGGGCCAGCGTCAGATATAGGGTCGAGTGCTCACACAGCAGCACGAGCCGGAGCGCTAGGAGGTCGCACCCCAACGTCATCGCTGCCGTATCGAAGACTTCCGTCAAGGGGCAAACAGGGCGAGCAGGAGGCGTTATCTATAGCCGAGGACACTGAGCAGGGCGAGAAGGCGATCAGCGTACAGCCAGAAAGGACCGAGGGCTATCGAGGGGGCGTGGGCCGAGCTAGACCGCGTTATCGTCACGCACTTACGTGCCCTGCTGTCGTGCGCGCAGGTGTGCGACGACCGGTCGGTGTGAGATGGAGTGAGTTTGAGTCAGGATAACGGGTAGCGATGAGAAACGGGGCTCTCGGGCTTGTGCCAGGGGCATCCTGCCGAACCAGTAGGTGAGTAGCTCTCCTCAGCCACACCCTCACACACACCGAGTGAGGTTGGTGCTGATGAGTGTGGAGAACAAGGGAGAGCCTAGAGTCTAAGGGAGAGGAGCCTCAGGAGGGAGTCCCCATGGGGATGTCTAATTCGTGGGGCGAAGCCTGTGATTGCAGACAATCTGGAGATAAGATGATCTTGTGTGTCGCTTGTTTTGTTCGTCATGCTGCATCTCAGATGAGGGGAGCATGGCCGCTTGACCGTGGCGGTTCACGTTCCTGCCCCGCAATGAAGAGGCAGCATGGAGAGTTTTGGGCCGATAAGGGCCGACACAGATCTTCTCGGGGCTGCGCCGAATTGCTTGCGTCAGCAGAGAGTGCGCAGACAAGCCATGCCCGAGTGTAGGAGTAACGCCGAGAGGAGAGGGGCGAGCAGAACGAGGAGAGCACGTTTGTGGATTGGGACGCGGCGGGGAAAGGTAGATCAGCGGCCGGGGAGCGTGCGGAAAATAGTCGGAAAGGCCGAGAAGGCGTGGGGACGGTGGGAATCGGAGGTCGATTTTCCGGAAAAGGAAATGGGGGTCGGGGGGACAAACGAGCGGCGGCGGAAGATGGCGAAACATATCTGCCCTCTGTCGAGAGCAGCGTTGGAGGACGACAAAGCCATCGATGGTCGTTTCTGACCGACGTCGCGCTTTCGGCCTCGTCTGATTTTTTGCGACGGAAAATTTCGTGGATTGCGGTGTGTAAACGAGGACAAGAAGAAGCAGAGCGGGGCCCCCGACTGCCCCTTTCTCCTTTCCCCTCCCCCGCGGCGCCCGTCGAGCGGAAGGACCTGAAACGACGACTCCAACGCTGGTGTCGGAGCGACTGTGATTGCGATTGGGACTGCGAGCCTGAATCTGCGAGTGCCACGGCGTTGACTGCTGCTGCTGATATCCGTGCTGGGCGTGTACCGCTTTCCTGCTCTCTCCCACCATCTTCTCTTCCGCAGCGTCGCCCTCGCTCTCGCCCGTTCTCTGCCCCCCGCTGCTCTTCTCCTCTTCCCGTCGTCCTCTTCTCCGCCGTTCTCAGTGCGTGCGTGCTGCCTAGAATCTGCCCGGATCATCTGCGGTCGTGCCCTCGTCCCAGTGCGGTGTGCTTCTGTCGAGCCGCCCTTCGATCGTCTCTTCCACCGCCTCTGCAGCGCGCGGTAGCTGCGACCCTGCATCTTGACACACCATCAATTCAGTCCACGCGGGGTATTCCCCCACATTCCCTCTTTGTCCGCCTCACAACCCACCGACTGCTCCCCGTCCCCGGCCCAATCCAATACTTCTTCAGCCCCCTCACTGTGCGTATCCCCTTCCCAAGCCCTCCCCGCTCTCTGTCCCGTACTAATACCCGCCCCTCCTCGTCCGTCCCCTCCCTTCTGCCCCCTCTCCGTCACCACGCTCCCCATGGACCTCCACTCTCTCTTACTCCACAAAGACATGGACGCCATGCCTAGCTCGTCCCCGCAACAGCAGCCACCACCACCACCTACTCACGAAAAGGCCGTCGCCGCCAGGCCATACAAGTGCCCCTATCCCCTCTGCGGTCGCGCCTTCAGTCGTCTCGAGCACCAGGTACGTCTGCCACCGGCCCGCTGTCGCGCTACTGGTTCCTGACGCTTATCATCCGTCCCAGACTCGTCACATCCGTACGCATACAGGCGAGAAACCGTTCGAGTGCACGTTCCCCGGCTGCGAAAAGCGTTTCTCTCGCTCCGACGAGCTGACGCGGCACTCCCGCATCCATAACAACCACGACAGCGCACACCACCACACCAGCGCTGCCGGCTCAAGTCATGCCGCTCACAAGACGAAAGGCAAGGCCAAGCTCGAGCATATAGCCGACAGTAGCATGGAGATCAGCGCTGGCAGATCCTCGGCTGGTATGTCCTCAGCCGACGCTGAATTCGGTATTGCCCGCGGCTCGAGTATGCGTGTCAAGAAGAAAGCGAGGAGCCGCGCCAATAGCGACGACGAGGTGAGTCCCGTTTGCAAATCCGTCTGTATAGCATACAGTCGTGCCTGGCCTTCTCGCGTCCTTCTCGCGTCACCATGAGGTATTCTAACACGACGTACAGGGAGAGTCGTACGCGAGGCCGACAGCACTGTACCCTACCGACCCCACACTATTCGACTACCCGGTGGCACATCCACGACCTACTCTCCCTGTTGAACACGTCATCCCCAACGTATCAAATCCCAATGCGTTCTCTGCATTATCGAGCGTCGCCATGGAGGAGCTGTATGCGCTTGAGCGTAGCGAAGCCATGCGAAGAGCCGAATACGAAGTCCGTCACCTGGAAGCGCTCCGACGTGCTGAGTATGAGGCTCGGCATGCCGAAATCATGTCGTTTCACGGCCGGATAAGCAAGAGCGCGACCACCACGCCCCTCGGGACGCCGTTCTTTGGCTCCCACCATCCCAACGGCGATGACGGCGGGTACTTCAGCGTCTCTCGGGAGCGCGACATGGGTCCGGTCGACGACGATGCGGTCAACTCAAAGCATGCGCGACGCCGCAGCATGGGCTCCAAGCGCGATCTCATGTCGATGCACCCACACTCCTCTGGCCACGTGGTCGACGGCCCCCACCCCCACGCACGCACACACGGCCACCCGCACCATCCCCACCCCCATCACGCCCACGGGCACTCGATATGGTCGCATCCGTATCACCACCCCGCGGCCAACCGGCCGCATCTGCAGCCCGGGCACGAAGAGTCGCCGTCTCCGATCAGCTCCGACTCCGACTCGCTGCACCCTGCGCACTCGCCGCTCCATGTGTCCCCGGCTGTGCCTCATCACCCTGCACCAATAGATCACGCTGCGCACCATCCGCTGGTGGCTGGGACGAAGGCTCCCGGAAGCACGGAGTTCACGTTCACCCCGTCGACGAGCCCTTTCCTCGGTGGTCTCCGTACGCTCAACATCCACTCTAGCGGGCCTTCGCGTGCGCCGTCGCCCTTCCGTCTTCCCCCGCCCACGCTGGACAGCCCAGTCGAGGAGTATGGCCACTTCTACGACCCCCGCTCGCGCAAGATCAACAGCGTCGGAGGGAGCCCGCCCTCGGTGAGCGTCATTAGCGGTCGCATGGCGAAGCGTGGCAGCTCCGGCGACCTCGTCTCGTACGCAGCAACACACGGAGTCTCCGTCGACCACTTCGCGATGCCCCCGCCGAGCTTCCACATTCCGTACACCAGCGACCGCACGTCCATCGCCTCTCTCCCGACACCCCAGCTATCGAGCGGCCCGAGCAGTAGCGGCAGCAGCCCGCGCGGCCACGCGCACTCGCTCAATCTCAACGAAGCCAGCAGCTCGTCGAGCTCGCGCGCGCCCTCGCCGCCCGGGACGCACCACCCGCGTACGCATGGACACCATCCGCAGGGCCCTGCCAGCCAACACCACCATCACCACGCGCACCTCGCGCATTCGGTGCGTGCCGCGTTCGGGATGACTCCGATTCATCCGCGTCCACGTGCGGGACCTCCGGCGTCACACGCGGACCCGACGGTGACTCCAGCGCACTTCGGCGCTGGTCCCGCGGGGGACGCTGCGCACCCACTCTCGCTCCCGGCGTCGCGCGCTTCGTCGCCCCCGATCAAGCTCCCTCCGCTGAAGCTCCCGTCGTCTCCCTCTTCGCCGCTTAACCGCCCTGATGCGCTCGTGCTGGGCGGCCCCGCTGCGGAGAAGGAGACGCGCAGGCGGAGCCTGGACGGTGCCGTCAGCGAGATGACGCTCCACGAGTCGCAGAAGGTCGAGCTCCCTGGGTTCAGCGAGTTTGCGGCCGCATCTGGACTCGGTGCGCGTGAAGCTTGAAGGAGCTGCCGGACGCCGGGCGAGTGAGAAGCCGAGTGAGGCAGGCGTACGTGCGTGAAGTAGTACGATGCGGTAATGGCGGCGGTCGGTGCACGGTGTTGGTGTTCGATGGTTGGCGTTTTCCCGTCTCGAAGACGATACCCCCGCGAACGAGGCCTCGGCGTCGCATGCCTCTCATACTCATAACTTCTATATCTACTCTATAGACTCCCCCACTCTCCGGACAGAATTGCGTACTCTCTCCGTATCTCCTGTGTACCACCACCCCACTCCACCTCTCCTCGTCGTCACCGCTCTTAATTCCACCCGTTGTTCGCACCGCATACAGTCTAATTTCCTCTTCCCCGCCCGCCTCCGCCGAGTCCAGATGCGCGCGTCGCCTTCCGAATCCATGGACGTGGATTCGCACAGACTTAACCCCAGACGAACCCATTCGTAACGTACGCTGCTCCTATTGCCTTCGACATCTTCGAGTTCTAGCCTCGGCTCGACCGAGTACCTCTTCCGGTTGACACGCACATGCACGCTTATGTGCACGGGCCTTCGTTGTGCCCCGCCCTTCTTCCCCTCAACCTGGTCTTCCGCTGCTAGCCATGATGATTTCCGCCGTTTCTCAGCCCGTGCTCCGCGTGGGCCGTTCGCCGACCTCCGCGGAACCGTGTCTGCGTGCCTGTGTGCCTGCATACGTACATACTCGAGCTCTTTCCGACGTGTTTATTATAGCTATGCTTGATGCGCCTGTTGCGACCTAGCATACTCTAGATGCGACGTCCCGTGCGCTGTGACGAACTTCACGACCCGTAGACTTGCTTAGATTATGCTCTAGCTACATAGACCTCCTGCAGATATTTATCCTGTGAATCGATCGTATCGTCCTCCGGGAACCATCAATGATAGTCATCTGGGGGGAGGTCCCTGCGGGTCTCAGTATGAAAGAGATGCCTCCGGCCCGGGAAGGTGTGCAAGAACTTGCAGTTACTCGCACGACAAGGACGACCGCGAGACACGATCACGTGTGTGCGAAACGAAACGCGTACTGCGAGTTCTGAGGATGCATATCCTCGCCGATGATATTTGCAAGGTGATCTGGCATGGCAATGGCATACAAGGCATACTGCATACAGGACGACGCGTGATCTACTACATTTCAGGAGCCGTCATAAAGCATACACGGAAGAAAGCCGGGCATAGAGAATCAGAAAGGGGTGCATACTAACGCGCTCAGTCGAGCGAGGGGAGACGAGGAATGTGCAGTGCGTCGTAAAAAGTACAATGGGGTGTCGTGACAGGGAGAGCGAGAGATAGCGGATGAAATGGCGAACAAAGAGGATAGAACAGACCACAAACGTCAGAGATGTCAGTGCTGCGGCGGTGCCGGGAATCGGAAGCCGCCGAATGAGTTCGACCTAGGCCGAGGACCACGGCGAGCTGTAGCGTTGGGGCGAGGCCTGGCAGAGGGTTGCGCGCCCAAACGAGAATGCCCGTATGTGGGTGGCGCAGCGGGGGGAGGGATTGATGGACCAGCTGCCGACGGGGTTCGGTGGCGCGGTTGCTGTGGGAGCGGAGGCAACGGCGGGGCAGTCTCCGGAGAGTGTATAGGCGGCAGAGGCATGTTGCGGAACTTGGTGGATGGGGGGCGAGGAGGTAGGTTGGCCCGGTTCCGGACATTCCGGGACGGCGGAGGTGCTGGAGGCTCTGCCTTGGGGCGGTCCTTGGGGGGAGGGGGCGGAGGGGCCTGTTGGGTCAAGACACCGTGATGGCTATGGGAGTAGTGATGGCGCCAACGTGGTTCCAGTTGTGCCCAACGGCTGCCAGGGAAGGGTGGAGGTGCGGGATGAACCATCGAAACAGGGCGCTCTTGTTGAGGTAGAGACCCGGACATATTTCTGCGCCGCCGCCACAGAGCGGTGAAGCTGGGTGATCGCTGGGGAGGCTGCTCGAACCACGGCGCGGGAGGGCAGTAGTTGAAGTCTTGCAGGCATTGGCGGGAGCAGAACTGGTCGAGCTTGTCCCGAGGTTGAAAAGGCAGGCCACAGCCCCCATACCTGCAGTAGGCTTTGGGCGGCTTCGGTGGTACTGCCTGCCAATGAGGCTGAGTAGGGATGTGGAGGAAACGCTTGACGCTATCCAGGTTTAGTGTTGGAGGAGCCATACTGCAGGTGGAAGTGGAAGACGAAGCTGGGGCGTAGTCGCACCGTTCAATACAATGCGCTTTTATGCAAGGGGTTCAGAATCCAAGCGAAGCGAGAGGACAATGGACGATTTAACGCGTGCGACAGCCACAGCGATCAGGCAGCTTAGCCACAACTTGCCTGATCAAATGACTCTCATCCGGGCTGTCAGTCTCGGGAGTAAATCTTGCCTTGAGTGATTGTACCGTCGCTTGTCGCCAGATCGAACGCTGCAGGTGAGCCGTAATCCTGCTTTCAAAGTCGCCTCTGGTATGGAGTGCCCCATACCCAGCGTGGTATCGCTGTCGGCTGACCTTCTCGACCTCGCATCCGAGGAGGCGTCTGGAATGAGCCACTCATGTGCGAGACGAGAAGTGAAAGCAGCCATACGCGCTACCTGCCCTCTACTACTAACCGGCCTCCGGTCACGGGCTACTCATCAGCTACCGTTTGTTCTGGCTACCATCCATGCATGGAGCAAAGACGAACAAGTCATTTATTACCTGCAAATGCCATGGCAAGTGGACTCAGCACTCGTGACGGTGTGTGCATCGGCGATCGGACCCTCGCATCGGCTGAAACGCAAGATCAGAGTTCAAGAGCAAGGAGTTCATCTGATACAGCATGGGGAAGGTTACACGGTACCTGAGATGCCGCTATCCAGCTCAGAGCAGACGCCGGCTGCCTGAAGACATTACAACTTGAATGGGGTTGCTCTTGCAGCAAGCGAGCCAGCCATTCAGAGGCGCCAGTACCGTTACATGCGGTTATCACGGCTCCCAGTTGTTAGAGTGAATACCGAGTCAATGACAGAGGGCAAAGCGACCAGAAATGCAGGTCGTGAGGTAGGCCACTGGCCCTTGGGACAGCATATGAGAGGAGATAGCGGATGGTTGCGCGAGAAAAAAGACGTACGTCGATGCTGGAATGCATCGGCATCGCCGAACCTTGAGCCTCATGCGACATGGCGGGACAAGGCTCTGGTAGGGATCTAAACAGAAAGCACCCTCTCGTGATCGAGGCGCCAGCTCAGGGTTGCGCGGTTGCTTTGGGCACAGGCCTGCAAGTTCAAGCGGCGATATATGACATGCTGCAACAATACAGAGTAGCCAGATATCGAAGTGGTCAGCCGGCAGCGACGTCTAGGTGATGCGGGAAACATAGCGTTGGGCACTTGTAGGTTCGTTCAGTCACAAATAATCAGTGGTCTTGGATCATGAGCGCTTATATATGACGAGCTTGACGCGTGACGTCTTAAGTACCGCCTACTCAGGAATGCTATACCACGCCCCACGACCTGTATATGATGCATCGAGGTCCGCAGCGAAGAGTCAAAATTGCGATGTAATGCCTACCCTACCTAATACAATCTGCCACGAGCGTATGATACTACAGAGACACATCTAATCCGGGAATCGTTAAGCATCGACAGCCTGCTCCTTAGCGGCATCATCCAATCCGTTAGCATACTGGAATTGATCCGAATTCTCATACTACGGCGAAGGTCAGCGAGCAGCGGGCAGCTGAGAGAGATACCGGTACGTACCTCCCACATATCAATGGCAACCTGACAACTCTCCCGGACGACACGCGGCGCATCAGGCCTCGCCATATACTCCTTGAGGAACGGCAGGACCTCGGGCGTCGCGATTCCGCCCAGAGCTTCAGCCGCTTCGTGTCTGACCATATCAGACTCCTGCTGATTCTGCAGGACGGAGAGAAGCGCGGGGACGGAGTGAGTGGAGAGAAGCTGGCCAAAGACGAACGCGATCTCGTGCTTGAAGAGAGCGCTCTCGTCCGTGAAGCCTGCTGCGAGCGCATCAACGGCCGCGGGGGTGCCTATATTTCTGAGGGCGAACATGGCGCGATAGCGCTCGAAGAGGGGGAGAGAGGTATCGAGGAGGGTAACCCTGAGCTTGGCGATGTTTTCTGGAGATACGTCTTCCGGCGCTGCCTTCCCGGCGAGGAGACCGGAGGTAGGCGGAGCGGGGTCAATGGAGGTATACGTCCTACACGTCCGTCCGTCAGTTGAAGGATGATTTTATAGAAAGGGGGATAACGTACTGCTCAGCAGCTTTTGCGGTGGACTCCCAGTGCCTCTTGCCTTCCTCCGAGTTGTCCCATTCGATCTTCGCGAGAGCAATCTCGCATGTCTCTCGGACGCAACGCTCAGGATCGTTCAAGTATCTTCTCAGGACATCCGTGGACGATGTTGAAGAGATGGCACCCAATGCTTCAGCCGCCTATCATTTCAGCGGAAATGGCATTAGCACCATAGACTTTGTCTTCCGGAAAGCATGACTTACGAACCTCATGGCGGACCATCGGATCCTCCTTCTCATTCGCAAGAACATTCTCCAGCACCGGTAGAGCCCTCGTGTTCTTCATCTGCCCTAGGCAGTATGCGAGCTCATGCTTGAGCAACGCACTCTCGTCCGCGAAGCCTTTGCAGCCGAGTCTTGATGAGCTCCCATACCCGATCACCGTACAAGACTACTCACCCTTTGAGATGATGTCAACCGCATCGTCGCTCTTAAGCGCCTTGAGCGTAAAAAGAGCCCTGAATCTGTTGTGCAGTGGTACATTGCCCGAGGTGTTGAGCAGGGCGGCCTCGAGGGCGGCGAGGGACGAGGAGGACGCTTCAGCCACCATGGCGGTAACGAGCAAAGATTAGAGATTAGATTGAGCGCTTACCCCGAGATCGGTTCAGGAAGGAAATTTTGGAGATTAGATCAAAGACGCCCTCGATCGGCGCGCGCTTGCCTCGCCTTCGAGTCCCAAAGTCTCGCGGAGGACCTGGGGCCGCTGCACTCGTTCTCGCTCTCGTCGTCGTCTCTTCTTGGCCTGGATACCTCCTGTTTGCTCCATCAGATCTTAATCCGTTAATATGCCCAAATCGAAACGTGCCAAAATCGGTAAGGACCGTTTGGTGCATGTCCTATGGCAGGTGAATTGACGGCGGTGTTAGTATCCTTGACCAAGGTCGCGAAGAAGACGAGAGAGCAGAAAAATGCACTCCTTCAGGAGGTACGCCGATGCATCGTTTGCTACTCATACATAAGGCTCATCTTACCAGGTCCAAGAAAATGCCGATAAATGGCAGTACTGCTGGTTGTTCGAGGTGGGCAACATGCGGAATGCGCACCTGAAGACTGTCCGGAGATTATGGAAAGAGTGCGTCCTACCCAACAAAGGTGACCCATCGTCTACTAACGGGACTGCGACATCAGCACCGCGCGGATATTCTTTGGCCGGGGAGCTGTCATGGCAAAAGCACTAGGCACGACGCCCGAACAAGAGCACCGGCTCGGCCTGCACAAGCTCGCGCAACAAATAAAAGGCCAAGTCGGGCTCTTCTTCACCGACTCTCCCCCGACCGAGGTCCTCGAGTGGTTCGCCGACTTTCAGCAGCCCGACTTCGCGCGGACAGGCAACACCGCCTCGCGCACCGTCATCCTCCCTGCGGGCCCCGTTATGCAGCAGCACTCGACCCCCCCGGAGCCGTTCCCCCACAACGAGGAGCCGCAGCTGCGCAAGCTCGGCCTGCGGACGCGCATGGAGCGCGGCGTGCCGACGCTCGACGTCCCGCATACAGTGTGCGAGAAGGGCAAGACTATCACGCCGGAGCAGGCGCAGCTGCTTAAGCTCGTCGGCATCAAGATGGTCACGTTCAGGGTCGGGCTGAGGGCGCGGTGGGAGGCGGCGACCGGGGAGGTTGTCCAGATTGAGGGCCAGGAGATTGAGGCGCACGAGGAGGGCGCGGAGGAGGAGGTCCAGGAGGACGCAGAGGTGATGAGCGAGTGATGTGTATGATCTCTTTTTGCGTTGTGCTTTCTGTCGTATTCTGCCATTCTGTCACTACCCGCATATACAGGTTTCTCCGGGATGACCATCCAGGCTCCGAAGAGCTTCCATCAGGCAAGATCTCATGCATATCGTACAGCAACGCGACAGAGGTGCTCGCACATTCGGCTTACTCCGCGTCAAACACAAACGCCCTAACCTCAATCGACTGCCTATGCGGGGCGTCGGTTGGGCTCGTCTGGTCCCAAAACGCCGAATGCGGCGTCAACCGCGCCCTATCCGTCTCCGAGTCGAAGCACTTGATGAGCGTCACCTCCTCCGGGGTCTGCTGCGCGAGGTGCCACCAGCGGTGCGCGGGGTTGTACCGCACGCTGAACGTCGCGCCCTCGCGGTCGGGATAGAGGTAGCGAACGGGGACGAGGTCCGCCTTCTCGTCGAGGCTGCGCCAATCCCCGACCGCGAGCGGCTTGTGGAAGACGGGGTTCGCGATGGGTCGCCAGACGTTGATGAGGCGCACGCGCGATTGGAGGAGACGGTCAGCGTCGGCGCCGAGCAGCTGCCGGACGCGCTTCACGGACGCTTCGTAGGTCTGGTCTATGTGCACGCGTTCCTGCCGCACGCCCGAATTAGATGAGGAGCGAGCAATGCGCATCGGGGAAGAAAACGTACCACAGGGCCACGCTGCTGGTTCCGAGGGAGCGTACCGTCCTTCTCTGGATGACGCCTACCGTCCGATGCGTCAATATGCAGTCCCGGCGACGACATCTCCAATTCGCGAACCTGATAGTGTGGTCGAAGATGAAGACCCGCTTTCCGCCAGTGACGTCCTTCAACAACTCCTCGATCTCCTTATAGTACCCCGTCTTGATCGCGCCGTCGTCCACGAACTCCTTCTCCGCGCTCACATGGCGCACGAACTGGAACCCGTGCACGTCGAGGCTGAACTCGTCCTCGCGCCCGCGCGCGTCGTGCACCACGACCGCGCGTGGGTCGTCGCCGAGGTTGTGGTCGGGCTTGCCGGGAGGAGTGCCGTATATATACCGGTAGGGAGCCTCGTTCGGGTCCCCAAGCGGTGCGTAGTAGTTGAGCGTCGTCGGGACGTCGTGCGGGGTGAGCACTGATTCAATGGCCATGGTGGGCACAGTGCGAGATACGTGCGACTGCGAATGCCCTAGGTCAGCTATATATCGGACCTCCAGCGTGTATTTGGCTTGCCACCGAACCCGAAGCTCACTAAGCAGAGTGTATATTAAGACTTTAGATGGGACCAAGTACTTCTTAACTTCGTTTCTCTCGCCCGTAAGTATAAGGCTCATCCTGGTAGTATGCCCCTGCAAAGAGGGCCCAGTGCCGTCATGTAATCCGTGGCTTGCGCAATCGTTCCCATGGGCAGCAAGTGGGCGTCGTCACATGGACTGTGGCATCTTCGCAGAAATCGAGCTCAACCTCCTGATTCCTATGGTAAGAGATCCTGCAGCATCGATGAATTAGAGCCAGTATTCTAAACGAAACCACAAAACAAGGGCATCCCGCGAGACTCTACGCCATGCTTGAGTATATCACCTCACGCGCTCGTAGCCGATCATCTGGCCACACAACTGCCGGTTCAGAGGAGGTATGTGCCTGTGTGCACTGCCAGGCTTTAGATCGCATGGAAAGCATGGTCCAGAGTATTGCAAGTCGGAGAAG
Source organism: Pilatotrama ljubarskyi (assembly GCA_022385805.1). Lineage (NCBI taxonomy): Eukaryota > Fungi > Basidiomycota > Agaricomycetes > Polyporales > Polyporaceae > Pilatotrama > Pilatotrama ljubarskyi. Next base: position 197,685 of record MU277675.1, read on the forward strand.
TTCAGTACGGAAGCCAAAGGCCGAGGCGGGCGGCAACTCCGCTTCGGGCGCGTGAGGGCGCGTGCGTGACTTCACTGTGACATAACGTGTCCCAGGGCGTGACCTCACGCGTCTTCGTCCGCGTCGGAATCGCGTCAAGTTCTGCTCGAACCCCGGATCCCCTTCGTATCCAGAGGCGCCTTTCTCACAAACTTCATATGTCCACCGGATGTACGTGCGCGCATTTCGGCTTTACGAGGCAGCATTTCCTTGTTTGTGCCGGTGAGTGCCTACGCCGGAAAGAGTGCATAAGTGCGGTATGTGATGCTAGGCTGCCATCCTTGAACTTCGGTCCCGGCGAGCGGCTGGGGGGCACGATCTGTGGCTTCAAGAGGCCCTGAACCGATCGTTCCTGTCAACGCGCTCGGTGTCTTTGGACTCGTCGAGCAGCCTGTCTGGCTCGGCTCCGATTAGCGCGGTTATAGGTTCATCTTACTGGGGATTCGCAACGGGATCCAATACGGCGACCTACCGACCGGCACCGCGCGCAGAGCGTACGGCAATTTCAAGGCGGCTGGTATAGCAGACACACCGCATGGACGTTACTTAACGTCCGCACCACCGGCTGCAGTGTCAAGAGATGTCCACGAGCACGCCAGAGAAAGGAAGGGTTGTCGTCGGTGCAAACGATCGCTGTCACAGAAGATTCTTTGCCCGAAAAGGCTGCGATCTGGACGTCCCATTCAGGAAGACACCGGCGAATATGCTGCCCTTTGCCTGATGGCCCCGACACTGTCCTGCGAGCACCGACTAGCCCCTGCGTGCTCTTCTGCTCAAGTCACGCACGCCTCACAGACGCTTACCTTCTCCCTCGATCACATCCTACCGAGCGCCGCAGTGGCCGACGATGTCCGTTTTGGTCGCGCGGGGTCCCGAATAGGACGTGCAGGATCCTTCCAAGGGTCGATCATGGACGTCGACACAGCACAACTGTGCAACGAACATGGAGCCCTTCGCTCGATCGCCCTCATAAGCCGCGGTTCATTTCACGCCCTGTCCCGTTGACTCCCCGCCCCTCCATCCACCCTCCTCCAACGATACCCTTGTCTCGCGATACCCTCGAGTGCAGCCCACCCCAGCCGTCCGACCCAACATGCCTTCCCCGGCCGCCCTAACGTGCTCATTCACTCTACCGCACGGCTAAAGCGCGTACTGACTTCGTCATCCAGATACGGCCCCATTTTTGTGGGCGTCGTCTTCAACATTCTCCTCTATGGAATCATGATCACGCAAACATTCCTATATTTCACAGTTTACAAAAAGTGAGCGTGCAAACAGCCTTACTGAGCAGCATCTTAACCCGAGACTATTCAGGGATCGCCTCTGGATGAAGTTATTCGTGAGTCGCTCCTTGCTGATCCGAGCTGGCTACCATGCAAATCAGAGTCACTGACTTTCCGTAGGTAGCGCTTCTCTTCATATGCGACACCGTCAACTGCGCTTTTGATATAACGTTCTTATACGTTCCTCTGGTCAACAACTTCGGTATGTCTCAATATTGTGCTCGATATTGCGAGAGAATGACATCAGCATCCATGGCAGGAAATCCCTCCTCTCTGATGTATGCGAGCTGGGGTGAGTCTATATAGCAGGTGGAACCGTGCAAAGCAGTTGACGCAGTTCATGTCAGTGTTCGCGACAGGTCTGTAATCCATTTCGAGACGAGTGTGTTCTGGACGGCTAACCCACACGACTGCCCGTAGACCCAGTGATGACGGTTAGTAACGCCCAGCCATACATCCACGCCATTGTCTCACTTACCCGCGTCTCAGGCATTGATTGGGAGCTTGACCCAATGTTTCTTCGCTTGGCGGGTGAACGTCCTCACACATAGCATCCCAGCTGTGATCTTCATCACATTCTGCGCGCTGACCCAGCTCTGTGAGTCCGCACCATATGAGAAAACGCAGTGCATTGGCGTACTGAGAGTTTCATTAGGCGGCGGTTTGGGAACGTCCATCGCTGTGGGCATGATCCCGGAGTTCGTCCACTTCCAGAAGTTCGAGATCATTGTCATCGTATGGCTTGCATTTTCTGCGGTCGCCGACTGTGCTATTACCATCGCTCTGGTCTGGCATCTGGTGAGCAAGCTCGCGTGCGGCCGCCATGCCTCTTCTAAAATATTGCACGGCAGCGCAAACACAAGACAGGGTTTGCCGCTACAGATGATATCGTGAACAGGATCATCCGCCGTAAGTTAGCTCTCATATATTCAAATGTACCTGTCTCTGATGAAACGAGACGCTGCGATCCATTCTCAGTGACCGTCCAGACTGGCCTAATCACTGCCTTGTGCGCTGTCATTGACCTCGTCCTCTTCCTTGCGACCGTGAGTCGACTACCTTTACGCAATGCACTGCCCTCACACCTCGCAATTAGCCCTCCGGACTCCACCTGGTCTTCAACCTTCCGCTTTCGAAGCTGTACACGAATTCCTTGATGTCCAGCTTGAACTCACGGGCCGGTTGGAGATATGGCACCGGAAACGGAGAGACGACTACCGACGACATGACCCGGACCGACCGCAACAAGCACATGAACGCCCGAGGGGAGACTAGCCGACGGGTCAGCATGATGGTACATTAGTACTTGCTGCGGAAAGCGGTATTGAAGGGCTGACTGATATCGTGCACGCAGACTCCGAACCAAGTCTACATCGATGTCGAATCCCACGAAATGGTCGACGTTCTCGATAGCAAAGCCCGTCCATCGGAGTCGGGCATGGACGACATGCCGAACAGACTGTACAGCGAGAAGGGAGGGAAGCTGAGCGTGGCGGGCACGTCGGACTCGCTCTAGGTGGAGAGCTGGTACCCCAGGGTCGGCTCTTCTGCCGCGGGTCATATTGTGTGGAGGCGCAACTCTAGTTTCCTACTCTTCGTCCGTCGGTTTTGACATCAACTCTCTTGTCTCCGATTTTGGGTCATTCTACCTGTATCCATAGCCTATGTCGACAATTTTCCTAGAAGCGATGTTCTGGCGCTGCCCACGTATGATAGCAGAGGGTCAGACCACTCGACCTGGATGGATTGAGTCCCACCGACGATTGCGTTCATACTTGGAGGCAACATTGGGCGCTTGCACCGCGAACACTGCAGCGCCGCCTGCGGCAATTTGAATATGAAGCTAGCGCGGCTCGCATTCGCTGTTCCAAGTAGTCCAAGTCCATCACCATGGTCTCGCATTTTGCAAATAGAAAACCCTAAGCGCATCGACGCGGGCAGTGCGCTGCTGGGTCGATCATCCGTACGCAACGCCTTGCTGTTCCGTTTGTCTGCGTTATCAAGTTCGTCCGAAGACGTGGCCCAAAAACACCGCCGTTCTCTGCAAGCATGCTCCCTTTGGCCTTCTTCCTGCCCTTGAGCCTCCTAGGCGTGACTGCCGCGTCCTCATTTGACGTGTTTTACGCGAGGCAGAACCCGGCAGACGACCCAAATAGGACGCCGAGTCCTCCTATAACGAGCCCCGCTCACTCAGACAGGTGGACGACGCTCGAGGTGCAGACCGTAACCTGGTATGTGCACCATTTGTCTCGCCACAACTGGTCGTAGGACTGACGCTGATGCTCGATCCAACTTTCGAAAACAGGGACAATATCGGTCTCAATGTTACGGGCTTGAAGGGAACGTTGCTGCTTGGTTATGTGTGGGAGAACACTACCAGGACAGTGTGGAAAGGTGCATACTGGGTCACCCAGCCCGAGCAGCGCCTCGTATTTGTGACTGAGCATCCTCGCACAGACCAGCCTCTTGCGAGCAATTTCGCCTTGTCCGATGGCGCCGTGAACGTCATCCTGCCGGACGTGCCTTCCGCAGATGACTACATCTTAATTCGTATGTCGCGCGAGTGCCTCATCACGTCGCGCTCGCACACGCACACGCATACTGATGCTCATTGTCCACTGCAGTCCTCGGCGACATGCACAATCTAAGCCCCCTCTTCGCCGTCCTGGGTACGGACAACGGCCTCGCGACGACCGTTCCCCCTGCGACCCTCCCTCCTCAGACAATGGCCACACCATCCGCTACGATCACCGCGACGAGCGTAGTGTCGACCATAGCCGGAAGCCAGACCTCGGCTTCCATTTCAACTTCGTCTGGTACGGATCCTTCTCCCACGAGCAAACCCAACGGTGTTGTAGAGAGGGAATTCGGAGCTGTGACTGCGGCAGTCCTATGCATCGGGGGGTCAGCCGTCGTGGGATTCTTGGCGATGTAGGCTTTCGTATCTGTAGCACTGTGCTATCTCCATGTTCCCTTGCGAGGGCTTGCGAGCATGGCATGACTATGAGAACGATCCGATTGCACGAAGCACCGCCCTGCACGGTCAATACAGCCAGATCAAACGCTTTCAAAATAAGTTGAAAGACTCGGCGAGAGCGTCCCTGGGCACTCTGTTGTGACGGGGAGGATGAAAAAATAACAACTGTCACACAAACTGCATTAAGGGGGAATCGAACCCCCGGCGGGTCGATGGCAACGACCCAGGTTACCACTACCCCATTAATGCTTACACCTAAGGGTGAGGTGTATAATAACGAGGGCTCATCCCAAGTCAGTCCTGAACGTTGGACTACAGAACGACCAAACACACACTTGGTCCGTGCGCCCTCCCCGAAAGTATATAACCCTCGTCTCGACGTGTTCAATTCCTTACCACTCTGGCCTTTTGGCTTAGATCAAGTGTAGTATCTGTTCTTAATAGTTTAACCACTATTATGGGGCCACCGGCCCCATTTTTGGTTATCTAATTTTTGCCGCCCCTGTCCCCTGGGCTCTGCTTGCAACCCGGGGGCGCGATGACCTTGCTACTGCAGTACCGGCTTGTGTCGTCGGGGGATCTCTCCTCTTTTTCTTTTTGTTGCACCTTTGGGACCGGCCATTCGGCTGGGAGCTCGGTGTGGCAAATGGATCAAGTGGGATGGCTATTCTCTTCTTACCTAGCCTCTAGGTTGTTTGGACTCAGGATGGTACTACTGATGTCGAGTCATGATGGGGAGGGATGGCTGATGCGACGGAGCAATCCATGGTAAGGTGTGTAACTTCACCGCCCTCGGTTGAGAGGCCAAATGCACTACAGTGTAGCCGCGTTTCACTGTCTTGGCAGGATGGATGTGCCCGACGCTGCCGTGCTCTGCACGGACCGCACGTCCCAGATTGTTGGTGCAAGAACATCCAGATGAACCTCAGATTGCACGGTATACGAATACATGGGGATCCAGAGGACAGAAAACGAGTGCGAGTGCGATGACCGTAGGAATGCGATGAAGGACGTATTTACATCAACTTGCCGTTAGTGTACCCACCGTTCACGGGCGAGACGTGTCCGCTCTTCTTCAGGGCCTTGCGCGTCGCGAAGAGCGCGCTGTCGATCAGCGACGCAACGGTGAGGACACCTCCGACGATAGCGCATGTTCTACGAGTCCAGCAAGTCAGTCTTCGGTAGTGCCTCAGTGATATGAAGGTGCAAACGTACGAGGTGATAAAGTGCGCGAAGGATTGCCGTGTCTCGGCATGGACAATACGGAGCGGAGAGATCTCGTAGTTGAAGAACGCGCCGGGAATGCCTCCGTTGCCGTGTGCGACATGTAGACCCGTAGGAGTGTTTTCCTGCGAACCCTTGTCGAGGTCCCGCTCAAAGTGGGTCGCGCTGTACTGGTGAGTGTTGATCTGCCGGTACGTATACGACCATCAGTGTCGATGCACACATCTATGCCCTACAGTACGTACAGTCTTGCCGTTCAGAGTCTGGAACTGCGTGGAGACGACCTTGAGGAAGTACTGGAACATGTACTGCTGCTTGATTGTCTGCGGGAAGCGCCTCAGTAACCATTGCCCGTTATAATGTACAAAGTGGCATACTCGTCCGGTGGTACCGTCAAGCGGGTTCGCATCAATGCCCAGGCGCTGCTTGAGGTCCTTACCGAGCTTCGCCTTGACGTTGTCATACTCGTCATCGCCTTCGAATGCGAGATGGTGGATCGTGTGCGTGAAGTCGTGACGGTTCCCGTCGGTGCGAAGGTAAGGCACCAGCTCGTAGAGATTGTGCGAGCTCGTCCGGAACGAGCGGCCAGGGGAAAGGTGGATGTTGCCGACGACCTTGTTCACGCGCAGACGTCCGGAGATGTTGCAGCCCTCAGTCGCCTGTTCCTTCAGCTTCTCCGACCAACCCTCTTGCACGCACTGGAAGCAAGCGGCGCTGTTAGTGAAGGCAGTCGCATGCATATGATGTCAAACGCTCACCTGCTCGATGGCTTCTGGCCGGTTGAAGCTCCACCCGCGGTTCACGTACGCCTGTCTAACCTCCTCGCAAGTGTTGCAGCAACCGCTCTCGGGCTCGACGCCGCCGTAGCAGGACCCGCAGTAACCGCCCTCACGCTGGCTGTTGATCTTGTCGAGGTCGTTCTGAAGCTCGGTGATGATGGAGTTCGGCACGGGCACGCCGCGCTCATCGAGACGGGTCTTGAGGATGTTGTGCGTGATGTCCGACTGCGTCTCGCCGCTGATATCCATCACGTCCAGACTGAGCACTGAGGGGTAGCACGTCAGTACGCTTCACTTTAACGTGAACGACCGTGGAGTGGGAGCGCGTCTATGTTCTAGCAGTGTAGCAAGCGCTGTGGAAGGCAGGACTCACAGTAGCAAGGTACGCGGGGGAAAGTGATGTTCATTTTGACAGTGAGCTTCTCCCCCCTGCTCCGGTCGACCACGATGGACGTGTCGATATTGACACGACGGTAGTCGAAGAACTCGATTGTCGTGAACGAGAAGATGATCGCCGCGGCGATGAGGGTCACTGAATGATGCCTGTTCAGTACCCCGCACGCCAGAGCCATGCCCGGAGATACTCACAGAGCGCGCCAGTGCGTGTCTTGACCTTGACATCTTCCATCGTCTACGGTACTCGGTCAGTCTGGAGTCGTCGCATCGGCCACGACATCGAGACATGCAGTGGGAGGGCTCTGACCTTACCGAACGCATCGACGCCCTTGAGAGCGTTTAAGAAGCCCTTTGCCATGGTGCCCGGATGTCCTGCGTCACGTAGCCAGAAAACAGAGAATAAACCAGGAAGAAAAAGAGTCTAGAGGAGCAGTCCTCCACAACGGCGGTGAGTGTTGTCGTGAAGGCGGAGGGCGGCGAGCGGAGGCGTGTGCAGCCACGGACGCGTAGAGACGGGCCGGGTAATTATGAGTGTCCGGGGTGACGTGTCACCGCCACATGATCGAGTCCCGCCGTGGCGCGCGCATACGGCGGGCAGCGTGCAGCGACGTCGCGTGCGCCTCCCCCCATCCGACCATATCCCATAGATTAGCCGTCCGAGCTACCATGATACTCTACGTGCGCACATCGATACATCCAGAAGCACTGCTACAACCGCAGGACCGTGGCGCGAGAGGTCCGACATCAGCCCGAGCGCGCGTCTGATGGCTGCGAAGCTATCCGGTCTACGCCCTGCTTCACCTTCCCGAGCAGGTTGCGCACGCCATCCTTGATTCCCTCTGTCTGCAGGCTCACGCCCTCACCGCTCGTGCGGTACACTCCAGGCGCGGGCCCACCGAGGCTGACGTTCACGCCGCCCAGGTTGAGGTTCAACGACGGCATGTTGCTCGACGAGCCTGGCGGTGGCTCGTACACAGACTCCGGGAAGTTCGCTGCCGCGGTGCGGACCATGTCCAGGAAGCTGTGCGATGCGTCAAGATTAGCTTGCGGTCCTCGATCAATGACGGGGAAATGGGGCCGTGCTCACCTTGAGGAGTTGTGTATGCAAGTTCCGCCGAGCAGAAGGCGCGACCCCGCAGCCGCAGATGGTCCGCCGGAGGTTGCCTCTTGGTTGAGCAGCGCGACCACTCGTGCTTCCGCGTAGGTTGTTCCACCGATCATGAAGATGATGACATCTCCGGGGCTAGTGTGGGGTTAATGAATACAGCGCCCGGTGTTCCAGGTACGGCGCAGCTTACCGTTGTAAACCAGCGTTCGGGCCTCCACCATCCAAGAAGGGATGTGTGGTATCCCGTAACCGGCCCTTGAAGAGGTTCTCGAGCGTCTGAGAGAGATGAGGGGTATGTTGCATGTACACGTTCTCGACACCCTTCAGTCCCTTCAACGCGGAACGGCCCTTGGCGAGCAGAGATTCCGCCGAGAAGAGGTCCTCTTGTCGCTGGTCCAAACCGGCGATATTGAGGAGCACGTAAACAAGCTGACAGGGGAGACAAAGTCAGCTCCCATGCAACACTCCGGAGAAATGGACTGGACTCGCCTTCGCATCTTCTCGCGAGACACCATTCTCGAGCATGAGGTTGATGAGCGACGCAACGTTCTGCGGTTGGGATTTCTGATATCGCAGGGCGTACAGCATCACAAGGCGCAGCTTGTTCCATGGCTGTATCGCGGGATTCGCAACCAATGCTTGGACGCTCTGAAGAAATGGTCAACGCCTCCGTCCAATGCATCGCCTACCTCATACTAACCTTGAAGTCCGCGCCAGACCCAGTCGCAAGGCCCTGCTCGACTTCCCCGAGATCAAGCAGCTTGTCCCTCTCGACGAGCCTGCTCAGTTCGCCAACCAGCGCGACGTGCTTGCTCACGTTCCCGCCGAGCTTCCGGAACTCGGGGTATTCCTCGACGAAGCGCTTCATGTCGCTGATCGAGTTGATCGCAGACGGGTGGTGTGCAAGCGAGTGCGACTGGTAGGACTGGACATAGGACTTGAGTGCAGTCCCCAGGTCACCGAACGTCGCTAAATGGTGCGCTTGGAAGAATGGGTCCGTGGTGGTCGTCAGAGTGACTTCCTGAGGTCGTATTCATGTTCAGTACTGAAAAATCCGGTTCCCGAAGCGCAAATTACCTTCAGCTCGGGTCGGATGTCCGGCACCATGCTGAGGTCAACACGTCCATTCTGGATGCCTAGAAGTTCGTGCACCATCGCCTGGTACGTCCATTGTGAGAGAAGCGGCGTGACGGGGTCGTTCCGCCGGTCCAGAATAAGGAGTAGCGGCGGTACTTGCGTCAGCCGAAAGTCAAACAGCTGCGACTCCGACTGTATGCGATGCTACCCCAGAGCCAGACCTATTCAGCGTCCGTCCCCAGATAAGCCTACCTACCCTGAAACCTACCTGGATTTCTACCCCGAGCTTCTTCGCCATGGGACTGCTCTTCTCGTACCTGATGACCGGCTTCTTCTTCAGGCTGAGGAGGACGGCGGTGACGCCCTGCACGGCGCGCTCGAGCGCCTTTGAGTCCCATACGTTCGGGCTGTTGCCATAGAGCGGGCGTTGCGCGTTCGGCGTGTGGTTGAGCGAGAATAGGCAGGGGAGGACCGGGGCGTAGTCTGCAAAGTATTCCTTGAGGGTACGCATGAGAACGGTATAAGACGGGGGCGAGGATCATGAGCGCAGCAAGAGGGCGATGACGCCGCTGCATAGATAGCAAGGCAATGATGTATGCCGAAATTACACAGTCGGACTATCGTCCAACATGTGTCCATGACAGACTGGACCACTCCACAGCAGCAGCGAATGCAGAGGTGACGCGCGCCGATGTGACGGCGGAGGGACTACTGACCTGTACTTCACGCACGACCTCGTATTCATCTACGTCCGCAAGCCGCTCAATAGCAGTCTTGCTCAGAATGTTGCTGAAGTCTGCAGCATGTGTTGAGAAGGCCGCTGAGCTCATCCGGGAGGGGGGACGCTCACTGACAGAGGTAGTATTCGCCATACTTGGGCTCGCGCAGCTCTGCCGCGAGGGCCTCGAAGCTCTCTTCGCTCGGTTGGAGGAAGCAGATACACTTCATGTGCGCCATACGCTCGCGCTTCTTGTTGTCAATCTTGTCCGTGAGGTATACTTGGTGCGAGAGGAGGGTGGATTGGGTCGCGGACAACGAAACGATGGGTGTCTACTCGGGAATATGAGATTGGAGCGAGCACTCCCAGAGATGTTAGGTATACCGTGTGGTTGTCCAAGAGGAGCACCTTCATCGAGGATGGTGTCGAGACCATCTTAGTTATGTAGGTCTCCACGGCCTTCACGACGTCCATGGCTGCGTACGTGCCAGCGGCAGCTCACTAAGCCTCAGTTATGTCTTGTTACGTCTGCCCTCCAGAGCCCCGGATTGTCCAGAGTACGCAGAGTATGATAACAGGGTATAGCAGCCCCGTGTCGTCGACGGAGAGGAGAGCAGCGGAATCGGGAGGTGGTGGCTGTGGGCGAAGACGCGGAGGCAATTGACGCGACGCGTCTCGGCGCGGGTCCGCTCTTCGACCAGCTTCCACCATGCCACCGTCTTCGATTTCTGACCTCCACCTCTTTTCTCATCACTATACCTGCCCTCTCCTATCTCCGTGAACGCTCTATAACACGACACATCCCACATGTCGCCGCCACAGCAATCAGAACCGGCGGCCTTCGCGCGCGAGGAGCTCGCGCGCGCACTCGCGGAGCAGTCCTTCGGAATCTCGAGCTATGAGCTCGTATCCTCGTCGCCGCTCAAAGCAGCCGCCCGGGTCGTACTACTCGAGGGCGATGCCATCGTGGTATCCCTCACGAGCAGGGGGTTCCAGGTACGTGTGCAGCCTCCGCTTGCCCGCGCTGTCCAAATTGACGTCGCGGCAGCTGCATAGTCCGACGGAAGCTCCGATGGATCCTGACCACGACTCGGAGAGGGTGTTCGAGACGATAGAACAGCTTCTCGAGACAGTGAGCCCGCAGTATGAGTCTGCGCGGAGGAGTGCTCTCTTGTCGAGGTTGGAGTCGCTCGCCGACTCTGGTGAATAGGAGCGCGAGAGGTCGGTCAGTTCATGAGTACTTGTTGGAACTATCGTCAACTAACGCCTTGGAATGGTAGAGACGCGAGAAGATATACCGCGGTGACTAACTCCCATGGCCAGCCTTCCGCACCATGGTGAATTCGTCACATTGCACAACCCCGTAATTTACATGGGCATCTATACCAAGCTTCATGACCATCAAGCGTTCTCCCTGTCCCCATCCTCAAAGGAGCCGGTCTCCTGACGCCTCCGCAGTGCCGCTCGATAAGCCTCGTTCGTGAAGACAAATCCCGGGTCCGTCCTCGCCTTCCGTACCAAGTCGTTCACCCAGGTCCTTTCATTCTCATCTCGGAGGCAATTCGCCCACCATCGGTCCATACTACTCCGGATAGTCTGCGTGTTCAGCTGATTGTTCTCGGTCTGTTCGGCGAGTACGAAGAGCAGGAACCCTGCGTTCAGCCGCTCTAGGCCGAATTCGGACAAACACTTGAGTATCCGAGAAATTCGGAGGTTGTTGTGGGGTGCGCCTGTATGCAACAACGCAGGAGATGACTGACAGTCCGGATGTTTAAACAAGAATCAGCACGCACGAGCGAGGTTTCTGTATCGTTCTGCCCAATTGTCTGCGCGTCGTATCTCTCCATTCTCACTGGATACAAGCTGCATGCCGTAGAAGCCGAGCATCATGGTGCAGGAACGTTGCAATCGCTCCATGGAGGCAGCATCGGCTTTGATTGCTGTGATCTCATGCTTTTGGAGAGGCTGCGCCTCGTAGTTCATGCCATACTCCTGCAATGGGAAGCTGCATACCAACCCGATGAGCTTGAGATCCCTGAGATGAATCATTATGGACATACAGCCACTGGATATAGCCGTGTTTGTACTCGAGCTTGTCATAGTCCGTCCACCACCTATGGCGAGATCGTACTCTAATCCTGACACGGACTCGCGAAGATCTCACCGTTCATGGAGCTCGTCGATGAGCAGATTGTCTGGTCTGCAGCGTCGCTTGTTCGCGTAGAATTCCGCATTGGCGTTGAGGCGGGGATCGTCTTCGATGTGGGGGTAGCCCGCCAGGAAGTCCCGTATATCACTGGGAAGAGACATGGCAGAAGAAACAGTTCGGAATGAGTGGGAGAGGGCAATGTGTCTGTGATTACGGAGGTGGCTGCGAAGGACGCAGAGCATGAGCCAGGCGCGTAGGGCCGGTGGCGCGAGCGCGCGTCGCGTCATGTAGTCCGCTGTAAGCGGAACTTTGAGTTGCCCACTTGCGGTGTCCTAATCTGCCTTTCGGGGTTATCAAGGCGATATAGGCGTGGTAAACGCACGCGTCCGCTAGCCACAACCGCGCCCGAACGCGTCGAGTCTCGCCGGGGGACAACCGCTGGTTCAGAAACGGAGATTGCACCGTCCCCTCCGGGCGGCGATTGAACCGTCCCCCTCCGGAGGAGATGTCTCCCTTGGAGGGAGACCCTCCCATATACACTAATCCACGCCGTCGATAACTATGGCCGACTCTCCGGAATACATCCATCCCCCTCCCAGGGGGATCTCTGTCCAGAAAGTGTGATGTACCCTTCCGGAGGAGATATCCCCCTCCGGAGGGTACTATGTGCCAGTTTCACGTTCAGCGCTCAGCAATCGTGAGCGTCACTCAATTCCTTCGGCCCGGCCGTCAACCGTCGCCCTCCGGAGGGGTCATTTCCTAATCCGGAGACCGCGCACTCCGCCTTCCAAGCGCGCCGTCTGCGTTCATATAAATCCGTCCTCTCCATTCGACAGGTCGACGTCCTCGGGCGTCGTGCTGCCAGCTCGCAAGGCTGGCCGCTGCAGCGCAGCGGGTTATGGCCGCCGCGGCGACACCCATCTGAGCTCGCGAGCTCCCGCACGCGCGATCTCCCTCCCGCGGCCTACGCCTTCTCTTTGCGGCTCCTCGGTCTCCAGACACTCTCATCCTCGCAGCCTTCATCCTCGCGACGTACGCCTTCGACACCTACGCTCTTTCACCTCCATAACTCATCCTACTATCAGCTTGACGCGCAGGTATTCCTGCGCAGGCCTTCGCCCTCTGGCCATGCCATTCTCGGCATTACCTGCGCTCACTCAATTTCTACCTCTCGGGACATTCTCGCTGGAATCGTTCGTTTCCCTCGCGCCCGTACACTAGCAGTGATGCTCACTAGGGTTTGGGGGCAGCGGGGACGGGCGGTCTGACATCAGGCATGTAGCGTTCAGTCCTCCACACGGTTTGCTTCTGACAATCCTTCGTTATCTCAACAGCTTCTTTGCCGTCGCAAACTTGCGACCGGTGACCTCCACGATACGTCAAGGTGAGTCATTTGCGGCTATGCCTGCTATTCCATGTCGATCGTTATCAATCAGATGCTTCGCAATCAGCAGGCGTGGTACATCAAGGGCGAAGGGCACGCCGCAGGTACGCTCTTGCCCCACTTCTTCCCTTCTGCCTCCAGCTCCCCATTCTCATCGTGCAGGACAATGTCCTCAGAGCCTCTTCGTGCAAAGGCCCGGCTCCAGAAGATCACCGACACTGAGGTCAAGGTATCTCGCCGCCAGAGCAGTCGACTCCAGACAGGTGCACGGCTGTCTCGCACTCAGCAGGAGGAGCGGTCATCAGAGCTCGCGACGACTGGCTCGCGCGAGCCTCTGCGGCACCCTCAGCGGGCGAGCGAGGGGTCTTCTCCCATTCACTCCTCACAACCATCGATTACGCCTCCCGTTGACATGGGCTTTATGCTTGGCGACACCACGTTCAGTTTGGAGCTGGCCGCCACTGAACAAGCCTGTCCAGGGAATCCGGCTAGTCTACAATCAAGGCCAGGCCTTGAGGACGAGGCTGTCGCAGACTACTGGTATGCACTGACCCATGTCGGCGGTATATTCCGCCTCGAACAGGCCCAGTACGTGTTCCAGGAGTGGGACACCAAGTCCGCTTCTCTTAAGGTATGTTTTTCAGCTGGCGTGACGTCGCAAAGGAGGCTCACCTCGCCGACAGCTTGGCGCCTATGTTCATCTTGTACGCCTGCCGCGTGGGCCAAACGAGTACGGATCCTCCTGTACCTGTAGCCGCTGGAGGACCGTGAATGCCTGCCTGCACGACACCGTACTCCGCCAGCATATCACAGCACTGCAGATGCTCCCTATCATTGCTCCAGCTCCTCTACCGCCTGCAGTGTTCTTGCATCAAACTGCTTTTCGCGACATCTATGTGTATTCTTGTATTTCCTCAGCTGGTCGGTACGAGTCGGGAAAGCGTGTCATCGTATCGTATCAAAGGGATGGTCGCTGGCATTGTCAGTCTTGTCGATACTCGGAGAGCTGTAAGCACAAGCCGCATGCTGTGGACCACGCTGCGCTCAGCGGCTTCGTCGTCGACGGGTCAGCAAGGACTGAGGCGTCTCCGGTCGAGGATGGTGCAAATGACATTGAAGGCGCTCTCCTTGTGGCTGTCGGAGGGCGAGACGAGCGGAAACAAGGCTGTGTATCTTACCTAGCCATCCCGGCTCCACGGTGGTGCTCACTGCCGCACGAGGACATGCACAGTGTGCGCCCTCCGGAGCCACTATCAGCCTTCCCCCTTGATGCCCTCTCTCGTTGCTCGTGCGGGACCACACTCCAGTCCATCAGTACATGCCTTCCGCTGGCACCAGCGACCACCATGGTTCAGGCGATACTGTTCGGCTACACATCGCGGTCAGAGGTGAAACTCGAGGTTCTCCCATGCCCGCAGTGTCGCCACCATCGCCGATCAATAGGTCCCGACCTCGGAAATGTCGGGATCTTCAATTGGAGCAACACTGTCCTCTTCACACACGAGCTGCTCAATGCATATACCAATGCTTTCACCGCATCCGAGACACCGTGTTCCGCATTCTGTGTCACGATCCGCCGTCACTACGAGGATCATTCCTATGGCATGCAATTCTGCTCTGACGAGACATTCGTACGCGCTTGGTTCGCCTTCGTTCAGCTACAGAACCTCGGGAATACCATGTCCTGTCCGACGTGTGGGCCATCCCCTACCATCGTGATTGCAGATGGTGTGAGCCTTGCGACACATGCTTCCAAGTTGACACCCCATGTTCGGCCGCCGACCTTCACGGATACCTTGAGTGAACGAGTGGAGACGATCTCCTCGTACAAGGCTCGAGCACTGCCTGCCATACCACAGAAGGATGTCCGAAACCTTGTGCTCAGATGTCTCGAGGTGACCGCCTCTCCTCTGAAGATACCGGTTGACCTCCCCGACATGTCGAAGGTCGAGAGCACACACCCCAGTGTTGCGAAGCTGCTCTTTTTGATCGCGAGCACCCCAAGTACAGTCCTGCGCAGGGCCTTTCGTGAATTAGGCCGTCAAGTAAGTCATACCATTTGTGCTGCCGTGACTGGCAGGCGTTGCCCACTGAGTACTCATATATGACAAATCTCGTGCTCGATCAGATCGCCGCACCGGACATCGTCCTACAGCTTGTGCCACACAGAGCTGTCACGCACTTACGCCAACTCGCGGAGACTGGCCAGGCAGTGGATTGGCTGCAAGCACTCATTCCCGTTCTAGGGCGGCTGTTGGAGATTCTTCGTGCAGCGGCCCTCCCAGTGCCAGATGAAATCCGGGAGATTGCGAGTTGGCTTGCAGATCGTGCAGAAGATGTTTATGATCGCCTTGCACAGCATGACCCTGCACCTCCGAGTCTCAGCACCAGCTCCACGACAGACCAAGTCGAGAACGAGTGGCACACCACCGGCACCTGCTACGGTCTCCCCGCTGTGCGCTCTCGTCGCGTCTACCCAAAGCTCCGGCACGATGCTGATCCGGCTGACGTCGATACAGAGGAGATGGGCGAATGCAACAAATTCTTCAAGACATACCCACGCAATCGGCTCGCTGGCGGCATACTAGTCCTCTGGTGTACTCATTCAATTTGTCTGGGATTCCACACCATTCCTGTCGCTGAAGGTCGCAATGATGTCTTCTCTGCGATCTATACCCGCTTCCCGACTGCTCCGGAGATCGTTGTTTACGACTTCGCATGTCAGCTCGCGCCCTATTGCTATGTCCGGGAAGCACGCTACTTTGCCAACACACGTTTCCTGATCGATGAGCTGCACGCCCGGGATCATACAAGATGCGGACAGGCATGCTTTGCAAGCAATGCCATGCAGTACGACGAGCGGATCCGGGAGGTGAACACGAGCGCAGCAGAGTGTGGAAACGGCGGAGTGGGTCGAATTCGCAAAAGCGTAAGTTACATGATTTACGAGCATGCAGTTATCTACACCAAAGTGTTCATGGATGTCTGGAACCGACTCATCGCGCGTAGGATGGCAAAGACGATCATTAACGCTCCCGTAATGTAACTACGACGTGGACATCATGTAGACTAGCCTTGAGCAAGTTCCAGGTGTGCGAGACGCTGCTGCATCGTGTTGACTTGTGCCTCAAGCTCAAGACGGCGTGACTTCTCCTCCTCCCGTTCTCGCCGGAGTCGCTCGACTTCCAAGTTTGTCTGCAGTGCGACTTGCGGGTCGGACACCACGTTCTTTGTGCTGTCAGCGACCTTCTTATGTAAGTCCTCCAAAAACCTCTCTCCCAGGATTCGCTCCAGGTTGCTCGATATGAAGGACATGCCCTTGCCATTGTGGTGACCGACAGACTCAGGCCTATGATAAGTTGTGAATTGATCAGGTACACAGTAAGAAATGAGTGGACAACGTACCTGGAGCAGTACACGAGCAAGTAAGGGCGCGTCACGATATTGAGCGCAATGGCCTTCTTCAGGATCACGTTCATGCGCTTGCTGTGCGCCTTCGTCCGAGATGTCGACTTCATGATGAACGACAGGCCAGTGTCGTCATCGTCGTCGTCGTCATCGTTGTTGTTGTCGCGCTCATCAGCGTCTGAAGACGTGCGAGCACGCTTGCGCTTCCGTGTCGACGAAGCAGATTGAACTGCATGGATGATATGCGTAGTTAGTGGAGTCTGAGATTCTGTAGATGCAAAATGAACTTACCTTGAGGAGTCTTTGCCTGGGTGAGGCATAACGTCGGCGTGGGAGCGACCGCCTGCTTCTCAGTGTGCCTCAGCAGAACACTGGCCTCAGTATCACTGGACGGCGGCGTAGGTGCTGGCGTAGAAGGCGCGTCGACACACGGCAAGCTTGCTGGTATGCTGGACTCGGGAATGGGCCTGGCAGAGGATGATGGTGGAGCATTGCTCGGACTCAACTGCTGCCGGACAGATCGTCAAGTAAACCTCGTGATGTGACCACGAAGGACTTACCAGGTCATTGAGCAGTTCCGAACCTTGTACGGGAATCTGTGTGTCGAGGGCTGACTGCTCCGGTGATGCGAGATCAAGAAATGCGGCCAAATCCATGTTGATGCTGGCGTCCAAGTCCATTCCTAGCACAGACATTCTTGTGAGTGCCAGCACTGCAGAAACGAGCAAGAGTACACACCTGGCAGCGGGAACTGCACAGCCGGAGTGTCCGCAGCATTACTCCACCCCAGGAGCTGTATGCCGTCAGTATCAGACAACATCGAGGAGAAGGGGTCGTCATGTGCTGTACTCGTCTGATTAAGCTTAGCAAAGCCATTATCATATAAGGTAGACTTACCGTATTCTTGACTACATCACATGACTCAAAAGCGTCACACTGCGCTCATTCCGGCCTTGCGAAACTGTATAAAATCATAAGCTATACCAGCTCACCACATTGTACTATAATTCGACTGCAGTCCGGTAGTACGCCTTGCAATCTAGTGAATTATCGTGCCCAAAAACCGCTCCCTGCATGCTGGGAGGAAAGGATAGCCTTGCAATGGCGAAGTCGGTGGGCGTCCCATTCAGGCGCTCGGCGACAGAAAATGCTGAGTAAATGCGTAGTATATTCACCGCCCCCCGCTACACTGAGAGCCGCACACCCCGCCTTAACTACCATGCCGAAACGATCCCTACGTGTTCGCACATCTATTGCAAACCTTGGGCAGCATGCCGGAAAGCGGCAAAAAGTCGAAGGGGACCCTCGAGCGTCCTTCCCCTGCTTTCTGCATGCTTTTTTGTGCGCGCATCCGTTCACTCCGATGTTATCGACCACAACTTACTCGATTTACCCATCAAGCGCCCTCTTCACGTGCATGGTCACACTGTGACATAGTGGTCAGAGATGCGCTGGGTCTACCTTATGCCGAAGGGTGTTGGAGTAGAAGCGAAAGGGGTACCAGTAGCAGAGGGCGTACGGATAGGTTCAAAGGAGTCAAATGTGTGCGGGGCATAGTCAGTGTTCGACTGCAGGGTCGCGTTATGTACCGTCTCGGGATCAAAAGGAGAGGACACAGCACAAGCGAAAGGGAAGTCTCCCGTGCCAAAAGTGCTAGGTGTAGCAGGAGGGGAAGGCGAAGGGCTACTATCTACAACCGGTGTAGAGCTGCGGAACGGCCGGTTGCTCGAAGTCTGCGACTACACGTCAATATGATATGGCAGCGAACCAGGGAGCATGTACTTGCCTTATGATTCCTTCTGTACGGGCACCGATGGCCTTGGTATGGGACACGCAGGCCATCTGGGCCGACACAGCGCGTGCAACGACGGACTACACGTTTGGTAGTATGTGAGTCGTCTAACCGGAAGCACACTCTCAGCATAGAGGTACGTACCTGATGTCATGGGTCAGAACTCGCTGATTTGGTGGAGAACCAGAGCCGAGGCGTCGAAGGAGGCCGCAAGGGAGGTCAACGCGAATGAGCGACGCTGATTAAAAAGAAAGGGATGCTGGGCGTAGTAGATCGAAGGGCAACGAGCTGATAGCAGTGGCACGATCCAACGAGAATGCCCGCGGATTCGATGGGGCGCGCCTACCGCCGTAAGGTCGAGCAGCACGCCGCCGTCGAGGGGCGTCGACGAGGAGAGGAGACGTCGTCGTTGGCCATATATATGCGCAGGCGCAGCCCGACGTGAAGGAAGGTGAAGCAGAGTGCGCGGTCTCCGGATTAGGAAATGACCCCTCCGGAGGGCGACGGTTGACGGCCGGGCCGAAGGAATTGAGTGACGCTCACGATTGCTGAGCGCTGAACGTGAAACTGGCACATAGTACCCTCCGGAGGGGGATATCTCCTCCGGAAGGGTACATCACACGTTCTGGACAGAGATCCCCCTGGGAGGGGGATGGATGTATTCCGGAGAGTCGGCCATAGTTATCGACGGCGTGGATTAGTGTATATGGGAGGGTCTCCCTCCAAGGGAGACATCTCCTCCGGAGGGGGACGGTTCAATCGCCGCCCGGAGGGGACGGTGCAATCTCCGTTTCTGAACCAGCGGTTGTCCCCTCGCCGGCGCTGCTGTTCTCGGTCAAGTACACCGTCATGCCAGCGGTAGCGAAATCCGTGCCATCCACTTCGACGTCCGCTCACTCTGCCTCGGATGCGCTCACTAATTTGACAAGAGCTGCGACGATAGCGGTCTGTGTGCTACATGGACCCTGACGGAGTGTTCACTGACAGGGTCGTACTTCATCCAAGTAGTTCACCGCCGTACAAGAGCAAGCCCAGGCAGAGATAGCACAAGCAAGAGCTGAGCGCGACGATGCTATCAAGGCATTGCACGAAGCTCAGCTCGACGCCAAGGATCTGGAGTTGAGAGAGGAGGGATGGAGAGCCGCAGTGAGTACAAAGGTCCTGTCTCCTGGTGGCTTGCTCATGAACTCTCTCTTGGCTCTAGCTCGAGAAGTCGGACCTCACCGTGAGTGCGAGCCCAACGCTCTGCACTTCTTGCCCTTATGCACACTACATGAACAGATAAAGCACCAAGCAGAGACCATCGAGCAACTCCGGAACGAAGTCGACCAGTGGAAGACGCAGCTCATGCGTCTAGAAGAATCCTCAAGGCAAGAAATAGACGATTGGAAGGAACAATACAGACGAGCAGAGCAGGAGCGAAGTCGACTGTCCTCGCGAATAGACGATCTCGTTGCTGGTCAACTTGCAGTACGTCTCACAATTCAGTATGAAGGAATGTGAGCCCCCTGACCTGTGTTCACGTAGTGGAACACTGCCGCCCACGCATACAGCACACCATACACTCCTCGAGTGGCGTATATGGAGATTCCGGAAGCGTCAACATCTGCGTCAGGTCCTAAGCGGGCTACTACGGCAACTCAACCTCGCAGGACAGGCGGCACCCCGCACGGTCGTGTCCGTAACGATAGTGATGAAGCGCCTCCGCCAACCGCACGCAAGAATAAAGCCGCTACCAGTCACAGCATTAGCCATGCAGACCGTGTACCAACCCCGAGGTCCCGTGGAAACTCGCCGATCCGGTCCACTGCAGGACGGCGAAAAGACCAAGTTTCTGTTGAGGTCCCTCGTGGGAGCGGAGGCAGGCCTCCACCCCGTACTCCCATGGCAAGGCCCTCCCCAGCACAACGCGAATCCCAGGCGCGTACAGAACCGCGGCAGCAAATCATCCGCCGTGTCACAGCGGTCGTCGACGTGAAAGAGGAAGAGACGGAAGATGGCTTTGGCGACCACGAGTCCGTCCGCTCTGGGTCCGTATACGAGCCTGACGACGATGCACCGAGTGTACCTCCGAGCAGGCGGAGGCGACGCGCGTCCAACGCATCTGTGCGGCGCAAACAGGTCGTGCAGGATTGGGACGAAGACGAACAGACACCAGACGTTGGGGAGGAAGACGAGTACGAGGAGGAACCGGAAGAGGAAGATGACGAGCTGTTGCTTGCGCCCAAGGTAAGCTACACACTGCATGATGCACATGCATCGCTCAAGTTTGTCTCCCGACATAGGCGAACAAATCGTTAGCCGCTGCCGCGAAGCAGGCCCGTGGAGGCGGTGCTGGTAAGCCCTCCGGTGCGGCGAAAGGCCTGAAGCGTAAGATCGACGCCGAAACAAGCGCCGTTTCCGGTCGGGCAGGACCGACCAAAGCTGCGAAGACTCGACGAGATTGAGAGGTGATCCTGGACTAACTTGAGGCTGGAAAGGCCCGAAAGTTGACACTGTACTACTCTACCATTGACCTGCATTTCCGAGCTTTGTACGATATCCGAGAGTAGGACTGGACGTTTATGGTCTTGAAATATATTATAGATATATATCATGGATATGGATATAAAGGAAGCACGCTCTCTAACGCATTAATGGGGTAGTGGTAACCTGGGTCGTTGCCATCGACCCGCCGGGGGTTCGATTCCCCCTTAATGCAGCGTGTATAAGAGTCGTTATTTTGCTCCCATTCGAAGATTCTATCCGACGCCATGTAGATGCATTTTTGTAAGTTGGCTCTCCCAGGCTGTACTTGACACATCATCGCGGAACGAATACGCCCGACTGTCGCGGCATTATCAGAGTCAGCGATTATTCAGTGCAGGTGGCAGTCGTCCTACAGAAAGAGCACCGACTACCGAGTACATAGTACATGTAGGATCATGCAAATGGCGCGTCGGACTCGCAGCACCGGATACTGTACGAGCCGCTCCACCTGCGACCCGCCTAGCAGGCTAGCACCGTCATGAGCGACGCGACCGTGAGGAGTGCCCATTTAGGCGAGCTGTAGTTCACATGTCCGGGAAGAGGGCGGCTCCACGGCCAGCGCGCCGAGCACGGCCGTCGTGCACCTCGTATCGCTCACCAGTCGGCTGGCTGTACGTGCCGTACGTACGATGCAAGCGCACTGGGTGCGGTCAGAACATCGCGGATAGCGCATGAGCGCGCCGAAACGAGTCGGACATCAGTGTCGTGATACGGCACGGGGCAACGGACCGACTCCCGCCTGCTCAGAGCGTCCGCAACTCGGGCGAACAGCTCTGAGAAGAACGCGCAGAATCCAGATAACATGCCTCTCAGCCGCGAGGACCTGAAGGCCTGAACGCCGGGATCCGGAAGCTCAGTGCTCAGTGCTTATCGCCTCTTCACGAGCTGGTTGCAGGCTGAAGTACATAGTATACATTATGGGTGCCGATCGTACAACAGCAGCGACGGAACAGCAGAGACGCCTGATGCCCAAGACCGGAAGAAAATATGCGAAGATGATGATGGCTCGATGCGATACGCGTGTCGGAGTATCGTAGATGGAAAGTACGGTAGTGTATGTATGATGACGAGGGGGCTCGCGAGATGGTAATGGGT
The DNA here is from genome assembly GCA_022385805.1 of Pilatotrama ljubarskyi. Taxonomy (NCBI): domain Eukaryota; kingdom Fungi; phylum Basidiomycota; class Agaricomycetes; order Polyporales; family Polyporaceae; genus Pilatotrama; species Pilatotrama ljubarskyi. The sequence continues at coordinate 219,643 of MU277675.1, forward strand.
GATGCGGGGGTGCGGAGGGACGAGGAAGCGGGGGAGTGGGGAGGTATCAGGGTAGCGGAGGTGGGGGAGGAACGGATAAAGCGGGGGAGGGATACGGGGTAAGAGGAGAGGGAGAGGTGGCGTAGATAACAGACACAGTAGTCGTAAATGTCGTTCATTATACGTTGTCGATGCCGGCGATGGGCCGCTGGCGTTCTTCGTTCCTTGCGCGTTCGTGATGGGCGCGTGCTTTTGCGTCACTGCAGGATCAACACGGTCAGCAAAGCGCGTTCGAGATCGAGGGACGATGAGGTCTGGGGAACTCACGGCTTGTTGATAATGCTCTCGGCACCAGTGAAGAACAGCGTGTCGTAGATGAATACGCCCGCTGCGAAAGAACAGAGGTCAGCCCTGAAGAACCGGCTTCTAGTTCCGCCGGTGACGTACCGAGTGCACCGACAATGGGCGCAATCACTGGGCACCAGAGCCAGTAGTGGCTCCTGAACGTGAAAACGTCCGCGCCGTAGCCAACCATCGCGGTCAAGAGCCTGGGGCCAAGGTCGCGCGCGGGGTTGATAGCGTAGCCTGAAAGACACGATGATTGTCAGCAAACAGGGCAAGGTTGGACGCGCGGCGTGCCAGCACATACCGGTTTGCATTCCGAGCGAGGCACCAATACCGAGAATCATGATGAAGAGGACGAGGGGGGCAAGGCCCGAGGGCGGAGGGCCGTTCCGCGCGTCATTGATGGCGCAGACGACGATAAGGAGGACAGCGGTGCCGAGGAACTGTTACAATACCGTGAGTGAGCGAGTGAATAGAGGCGACATGCGGGAGCGTGCGAACCTCGTCGAAGAAGCACGATACGGAGGTCATGTAGTCGAGCTAAATACGAAGGCGACGTGAGAACCTGCGCTGAGTGCGACCAAGGAGAAGACATACCGCGTAGGTAGAGAAGAGACCGGCCGTGCCGGGGACGGTGCGTATGTGCCGACCACCCTCGACGAGGTCGATAGCGTGAATGTAGTTCGCGTAAATGATGCCAGCGCCGCAGAGACCACCCATAACCTGTGCGAAGATGTAGCCGGGGACCTTGCGCCAGGGGAAGTCGCGGAACGTCGCGAGCGCGATGGTGACCGCAGGGTTAATGTGTCCACCGGAGATACCACCGGAGACCCAGACACCGAGGGCGGTACCGACCGCCCAGCCAAAGTTGATGGAGAGGTAGTCCTGTGGAGCAATGAATAAGCTCAGGCAGGTAGGGCGTCTCAGGCGGTGATGTACTTACACCCTTAGCAGCGGAGGCAACTTTGGTGTTGCCTCCGAGGACGACCTGGCAGTCGACACCGGCACCGAAGATGATGAGGATCATCACCCCGATGAACTCGGCCGCGTATTCCCTGAAGGGCTCGCTGCGCGTGGGTAAGAACGGGGGGACTGAGACGTGTGTTGCATGGGACGTACCGAATTCTCGACCACCTATTTGGGTAGCGGGTATAGTGCTCAAGGAGGTCGTCCGAGTTCGCGTCGTGGGAGCCGACCTCGACATCCTCGATCTGCTCATGCTCTCTCATTTCCTTCGAAAACCGGGAGGCATCGGAGGCGGTGAGGGTGCGCTTGTCGGACCTGGCGGACATGGCGGGGAAGCGGGGGAGGGGGAGGCGGGGAGGCGGGAACGAGACGAGGTGGAAGGGGAGGGAAGGGGAGGGTTAAATAGGATGGAGGGAGGAAGTTCTATAGGGAGGAGGCGTACGGGGAGGTTAAACTGCTTTTACGGCGCGTCGGACTGGGCCTGAGTTCCATCGGACGGGGGAGGAGAAGGCCCGTGAGCGCAGAGAGGCGCCACTCGGTGATGCAAACACGGGCGGACAGGAAAATGGAGGCCGAATCCCATGACGAGGTTGCGCTGATGTGCCTTTCCAGGCCATCCCGGATTTTCGCATTTCTTTCCAGAGCAGAGCCCAGCTGGACGAAGTGTCCACCCGGCGTCTGCCCATCATCTCGATCACCCGGTTCATACGGCACGATCGCGTCCTGATCGAGATCCGACTCTCGCTGCGCGTACGAGCGCCCGCCCTTCCCCGCCCTTCCCCATGGGCTGCCCCGCTCCTCTGCAACGCTCGGCACTCTGCTGCTCAGAAGACCAGGTCAACCCCGACGCGTCGGTCAGCCCCTGAACGTAGCCCCAGAGGTTTTTCTGAAGCCGCACGACCAATCATAGCCGCTTATTCGAGAGGTGCTCCAACGTACAATCACCATCCGACGCGTCCTACGCGCTCGCATCCTGGCTCAAACGACCAGTTTGTCTGTCGACGTCCACGTCTCGTCCGTACGTCTTGCAACTTGCACTCGGTATACGCGTCAAAACGGCTCGCAATCACCTCGAAACGTGCTCTGTTCCAATGGCCGGCCTACTTGCACACCCGGACCTGTCTCGATCGACCACTTTCCGCTCGTCCGAGGCACGCTCGAGACTCTTCGGAAGACATCAATCCAGGTACCTGTACTTCGCCCTTACCCGATTGTGCCACGCACCGCTTGTCTGTTCCTTCCGAACCTGCATCTCGCAGGCCGCCGTGTCCGCGTAAACCTCCGTCATCCTTCCAACCCGCCTCTGCCATAAGCGAGTTGCGGGGTCAGAAAACCTCGAAGGCGTGCAATTCCAGTTCAGATCCCCGCGGGGGAACTTGGGGAGACGCGAATGCTTGTCTGGCTTTACGCCGATAACGGGCTTCTCTCTGCTCGGTCACTTAGTGAAATCCTGGTCATGGGGTTGGTCTCGACTTCTGACCCACACGCTTGTTCCGCTACGGCCACCCGAGGACTCGCCACGATACGTACGTGCACGGTCGCAACTCAGTCGGTCCATCTCCTCGTGGCCGCTCGTAGCCCTGGACTTGTCGCTTTAGCACCGACAAATATAATTCCTACCGGCGGCAGCTCACGCTCGATCACGCTGCCCACATTCTGCCACCAAATCTGGCGATCAGCAGGTAAACGAGCAGCCTGCTCTTTCAGGTCATGGCTGCGCTTCTCTCTCTTCTGTGTGTCGCGATTGTCCTTGTGATGCGTGTACGTACCTGACCATGACCTCAGCAATGTTGTCGACAATCTTTGCCAAGCAAGGAGGCTAGCGGACCCGCCTATAGCATGGGCATCTATTCTCATCCCTTTGCTGGTGCAGGCTTCGGCCAGACTACGTCCGCGCGGTGAAACAAGGGGTTGCAGCAGCGGCGAGCCCCTGAGCACTTTTCGCACCGGAGAGCTGACGAACTTCTAGCACGGTTCTCCCAAAGTCCCTCCCCATCTTCGACGCCAGCAGCGAGTGTAGGACTGTGGAAGGGATTCGAGCTTGAACTCGGATTCGAGATGAGCTGTTCGAGCGCTTTCTCTGTACACAAGGCGCATGTGATACCCGGTCACAACCCTAACCTCAGTCCACTTGGCACAGCCGTCGTGGCGTAATGGGCGCCAAAGAGACGATCAGCACCGACGGCGGCGGCGGTAACGCCTTCACGTACTACACTCACATTGACTGCACTTCACAGCCTGCTCGTTACGACCTGAATACCCCAAATCCGAACTCATCTTACGAAATTTGACACGATGTCGATGCTGGACAAGTTCCGCAAGGGCGCCCAGAAGGCGGGCATGCAGGCGTCCGCGTTTCTGAAGGAGGGCTCGAACAAGCTCGCGAACGAATCGCAGCATTTTGTGCAAGGATTCTCGCTACCCGGGGAGGCGGAGAAGGCTGCTAAGATACTCGAGAGCTTCCTAGGTGAGTGATACTGGGCTCTTGACACAAAGAACGAGGTTACGATGCGCGGTGTGCAGCGGACCCCGAGCATCCCGAATCGGCGCTCAACGCCATCCCCAAAGCCGTGCTTCAGCGCGCACGGGGTGAGTTCTATCCTACTGTTGCTTCACATCCGACCATTCAAGCCGCCAACGGCAGGCCTCGCCATCTTCTCCGTGGTCAAGGCGGGCTTCGTCTTCTCCGGCAAGGCAGGCTCAGGAATCGTCATCGCGCGGCTGCCCGACGGCTCGTGGTCCGCGCCGTCCTGCATCGCAACGGGAGGCGTGGGCTGGGGCCTCCAAATCGGCGCAGACATCACCGACTTTGTCATCGTGCTGAACAGCGAGGAGGCCGTCCGCGCGTTCGCGATGGGCGGCAACGTCACCATCGGCGGGAACATCAGTGCTGCTGCGGGCCCCATCGGCACGGGAGGCGCGGTGCAGGCGTCACTCGCGCACCCCGCGCCCATGTTCTCCTACTCCAAGTCGAAAGGTGCGTCTCTTCAGGCTTTGGGTTTCAGAATGCAAGGCCGTGCTCTGGCTCTGACGCTCGTCGTGACGTCACGCAGGACTCTTTGCTGGGCTCTCGCTCGAGGGTACGGTGCTTATCGAGCGCAAGGACGCGAACCGGGATTTCTACGGCTCGGCCGTGCCCGCGCGCGACATCCTGACCGGGCGCGTGCCGCCGCCCGAGGTCGCGTCGAAACTGTACGAGGTTATCGAGGCCGCGGAGGGTGTCGATGAGTCTGGCCTCCCCGAGAACGCGTACGTGCCTACCGCGACGGGCGACCACCTCGATATCCGGCACGGCGGCACAGTCTTCGATGCCGAGAGCCACTGAGCGAGGAGCTGCGAAGCAGAGCTAGCGGGGATTTCCTCGCAGCAGGCCCAGACGGATCGTCATCAAGCGAGACGCGTGCGGGGATGGCTGCGCTGAGATCGTTCACTGGTGGTGCGTGTGCGGGGCCCCGCGGCACCGCACCGGTGCTAACTGCAGGGCATTCAGGAGTAGCTTGGAGGTGGAGGAGGAACGGCTTGACTCGATTTGCTCGATACGCTACGAATACTGGAACGACCGATACGATTCTTTTTGTGTTCATGTTACGCTTCTCTGTTGACTACCCCGGAGCCTCGCCCGCGCCCGCGGCTGCTTACGCGCTTGTACATACGACACTTACTGCACACATATCGGACGGCTTGTGGCTCTCTGACGTTGTGTTTCGCGCGCCTCCATCACCCCTCTGGGGATCCTCGTCCGCGCGAGATGCTCAGCTGCTCATCCTAAAAGCCCCAGAAAGGCTCGGAGCCGATGCGTCGGGCGCCGCTCGTTACGAACTCAAACAGGGGTCCGAGGCCAGCTGCCCCGCTGCGCACCTCCAGCCTCCCGCCGTGCGACGTTCTATCCGTATGCAGCTCCGGACTAGCTCCGGAGGTCGTTTGTGGCACTTCGGGCAGGACGCCGGGCGCACCGAATATCCACGGCGGGTGCGGCGGATGCTCGGGCTCGGGTTCGGGTTCGGGCTCGGATTGGACGAAGCATGCGCCGAATCCCGACGTCGCCGACCCCGACGTCCGCGTTTGGATAGGTTCCGAAGGGGCGGGGCGGTGGGTTTGGACCTTGGTGCCTCGCCGAATTATGGATGAACGTTTTCGCCCGATCGTGCCATGGCGCGCGCCATGCGGCCGCTGCGCCCACAGGTCGAGCATTCTGCCGGACCATCGATAGCCGGTGCCCGGATCGATGGGTCCAGGAAGGTCCAGGGACCAGAGGCTCATCTAGCTTCAAGGGCAGCGGGAGGGCAAGGAAGAGTGGCGGTTTGCAGGTACGAGAAGAAAAAATTCAGTAACAGCAGACCCTGGGTAGACGCGACGGGTTCAGCGAGTGCAGAATGAAACTGGGGGCAGGTCGAAAGCAGATAAATTAGCAGGTGTAGCGGATGTACTGGTAAAGCGGCAGCATGTAGGGTATCCTAATATGTAGGTCCTCGGGGGAAAGCAAGATGACGACAGGTACATCGGGTGAGATATATGGTACAACACCAGAGTCAGACAGCGAGCGCGCTCGCCCTCAACGGCACAGTGCGCGCTCTGCGACATGTTCGGCAGCGAGCATCTATAGCAGACAAGGTCTACCGCGTTCAGTAGCGTGCATCCCAAGGGTTCGAGTACGGTGGCCGGTGGTAGCCCGAGTTGTTGTTGTTGACGAGGTGCAGGTCGTGCGCTTCTGGCGGGGCGGGGTCGTGCAGCGGCTGGTACGTCGGGCGGAAGAACGTCGTGCGCTGGCGCTTGTTCCTGCGCCAGCAGCAGAACACGCCGAGACCGATGAGGATGAGGACTCCGCCCGCGGCGGCAAGGCCGATGATGAGCGGGAGGCGCGCCTTGAGGCGCTCGCCGAGCGTTGCGTCGGACGGCGTCCACGGGCTGTTGCCGCGCACCTTGATGAAGTCGGCGTGCGCCTCGGCGGTGTCGTTCGTCGTGGGCAGCATCTGCACATACGGGTCCGCGGTGGCGGCCGTCGAGCCGTCGACGAAGTCGCCGAAGTTGATGTACGTGTAGGCGTTGCGCACTGTCGAGGACGGTCCCGAGGGCGTCAGACTCAGAATGGACGGCGGGGAGAGGGTAAGCGCGCTTACGAAAGGCCATGCCGAAGATCACGTCGTAAGTGGCGTCGTCTTGCGGGTCCATCGGTTGGAACTGGGCGGGAACGTGTCAGCGGGGTGACCTACGACCTGACATCGGCGAACATGGACGAACCGCGCCGACGCAGACGGCCTTGCCGCTCGAGTCGGTCAGGTTGAGGTCGAGGTTCGTGTCGAGCCGATGGATGGGGAAGCTGACGCCGGAGAATTTGAAGGTGACGTTGACCTCTTTGTCGCAGGGGATCTGCCAGACCTGGCCATTCAACTCGGAGCGGGTGACCAACGACGCCCCTGGGACGTCCTTGTAGAAAGCTTCTGCTACACGGCTGTATACGGACAGGTTGGTGATTGGATCTGCGTTACTCGACCAGAGGCACTTACGGAGGCACTTGCGGAAGAGAGTATCCTGTGTCCAGCACGACCTGCGTACTGTGAGACTGAGCCGGAACGTCTACGCAGTCAAACTTACCGTAAGCTGCTTGTTGTTTGATGTCGAGCTCACGGCTGTCTGTACGTTGAACTGGTCAATGACGTTGTTACCAGCGGGCCCAATGATTCCGTCCGCATCGAGCAATATCTGCCAATGCTGATTCGCAGAATTCGAGCTGGAAACAGTAGACACAGGTAGCTTGGGCTGAGAGGTAACGCTCTCATATCCTGGTAGCATTTCACCAACTGTGAGCTCGCCAGTGGGTGGATCTGTCGGGTCGCGGAGGCGACCGAGCAGGACCGTGATATAGTTGGGGGTGGAGGTGTTTTGTCTGAATATCCTGTCTAGCACCGGGTCGCCAGCTGAGTCGGAGGAGCCGAGCGCGTCCTTCACTCGGGACCCAACATTGGGGCCAAGACCAATCAAACCTGTCCCTGCAGATGAGGGAGGCACGTTGACTGCAAAGACGCGGTATGATCAGCAGGTGTACACAGCTATGAAAGCGCACGACTGACGGAACGCTTGATCTTCGACTTTGTAACCGGCGAACTCTAATGGGGCGGTCAATATGGACCCTGAAGTGGCGTGTATATATGTAAGTGAGCATGATCCGCGAAGCGACACGATTGACTGGAGCGCACCTTCTACGGCGTCCACGGCGTACTGAACTTTTGTCGATTTGCCCGTGTTCTTCGCGTTTGGGACGTTACCCGTCACCCAGAGATCGGAGCTGTGAGGGCGTCAGCGGACCGCCCATAGAGATTGCGTGTGGTACTAGCCTGCCTGTGTCTATTTGCACGCTAAAGTTTTGGCCCCCGAGAGTGATGTCCGTGTTGTATTGGACGTCTCCGAGATCGCCCACGGACGTGTTTCCGACGACGCTTGCTCTCCTGCCCAGGACGCCACCGACGTGTCTCGGAGCGGGCCGGCCGTACAGCTTCAGTCGGGTTGCACCCGTGAGCTCGCTCGCATAGAGCAGGACAAGAGAGATGGCGAGCGGCGAGGCCTTCATGCTTGTGCTACTCTAGATAGAGAGGGTCGGGAGGGAAGCCAGCGAAGGAGACCGGAATGCTGTCAAGGTGGGCGCAGCATGCCCAGAGTGGCGGTGGACGGAGACCGCCCTGCACAGGTCTGGGCGACAGCGAGACAGCCGCTGGTGTCCGCAGTGGAGACAGAAGCAATTCATGTAAAGCGTGTGTTTCTCAGAGAGTCAGAGACTCTGCACGCATCCGCAGCTATATAATATGTGTTCGTGCTGCTAGTTGAGAGCGAGCAGAGGCCGAGCGAGGTGTGCAGGGAGGGCATGGACGACGGTCGCCGTGTGAGAGTGCGCGTGTGGCGGCACCGCCGCGACTGGCTTGGTCGGACCGAGCTCAGACTGAGACTGCCTCTCCCAGACTTGTTCCCCGACCACCACCGCGTCTCGCTCGACTCGCCCGCCTCGCCCGCCCACACTCGACACCGCCCTCAGCTTTGGGCATTCCGTTCTTTCCAGATCTGCAGACCGGATGCGGTCGCTCCTTCCTGTCCTTTCCTCTCTCGCCCTCCTTGCTGTCCATGTCCGCGCTCTCAACTTCAACGTGAACATCCGACAGCGCGCCGCTGCAGCTCTCGCAGCGCGTGCTAACGGCCAAAACGCTGTCCCTGTCGCGAACACGCGCAACTCGGAGTACATTGCCAACATCACCCTCGGCGGACGCCAGATCCCTGTTCTGCTGGACACCGGGAGGTACGCAGTGTCAGGTTGTCTCGCGACGCAGCAGAGTTCAACGGCCAGTCTAGTTCCGATCTCTGGGTTACTGGCAGCGTGCCGAACGCGAAAGATGTTGGCAAGTCCGTGTCGCTGAGCTACGCTGTTGGGAACGCTGCAGGTGAGCATGAACCTGGGTATGCCATATTGCCTTTGATATTCAAGATTCACAGGCGACGTGTACACTGCACCGCTGGAATTTGCAAATTACACCGTCCAAGATCAAGCATTCTGTGAGTGATCCTGCTAAGTCTTAAATGTCGGGCGTTTTGGAGTTGTCGGGGCAACTGGACCCTATGTACCCCGCATGGAGGTATCTATCCATCCCCCGGCACACTCATTTAAAGCAGCTCCGCACGGCGGTATAACCACTGTAAATGCTAACATACAATCCCAGTGCTGGTACAGGATACCTCCTCATTCTCGGTCGACATCAAGTCACAGGGTTATGAGGGACTGATTGGCCTGGGCCCGAACACTGGCTCCGTTATTCGCGACAAGCTGGATACCGCGAGCGCCGACAGTGTGCTTGACCGCATTTTCTCGCAAAACACCACCTCCGCCAACTACCTCACCATTCTCCTCAACCGCGAGGGAGATCCAGCGAGTCCGTCCACCGGCCAGCTGACGATCTCCGAAGTCCTCCCGCAGTACAGTAACATCACGAGCATGCCAAAGCTGCCTGTAACGAAGGTCCACAAGCTCACGGACGAGGACCAGCACTGGCAGGTCTACACCGACGTGAACGGCGTGCTGGGCCCGGATGGCCAGCCCATCCAGATCGACTCCATCGTGCCTAGCGCGCCTGACGGCCAGCTCGTCGTAGTGTTCGACTCTGGCTTCACGTTGCCGCAGGTGCCTCGTGATATGGCCGACGCGATCTACGGCCGTATCCCGGGCGCAGAGTACAACGAAGCGTCCGAAGTGTGGACTGTGCCCTGCGACCAGCTCATCCCTTTGACGTTCAAGTTTGGGGGCGTCGAGTATCCGATCCATCCGCTCGACGTGTCTAGCAGCGACTTCAACATGGTAAACTCGCTTGGCAATCCTGTCTGCGTTGGCACCTTCCAGCCGATTACTTCCGCCTTCAGTCTGCTCGGAGAGTACGACATCATCCTTGGCATGGCTTTCTGTGCGTGTCTCTGCTGTCCATGCATCTTTCGAATACTTACACATGAATCTGCTAGTGCGTAACACGTACACGCTCCTCGACTACGGGAACTTCATGGAGAACACCGCCTCCGACCGCGGTGACCCTTACGTACAGCTCCTGCCGATTACCGACGTAAATGCCGCGCACCAGGATTTTGTCAAGGTCCGGCTCAATGGCATAGATACGACTGGTGACTCCGCGCATGCCCTGCTCCCAGCTGACCAGATGCAGCATTCGCCGATCTCGGAAGCCGAGAAGAAGAAGCGGTGCGTCTCGATACATCTTGAGAAGGGAGTATCTCTTGCTAATGCTTTGCGCGAAATTGTCTAGATATGAGGAAATGATCCTCAGTCGCTGGCCATACATCTTCGTCGGCTGCTTGGCCTTCGTACTCATTGTCGCTGGCCTCATCACCTGGCGGTGCTGCGTTCACCGGAAGAAGAAGCGCGAGGCAAAGGCTGCCAGCATGCGTCTGCCGGACACGAGTGCTCCTCCACGTTCACCCGGAACGCAAGCTATTTCGTTCAGCCGCCTCGAGGACGGAATGATGCCCAACAACTACCAGATGCAGGAGAGCAAGGCGCACGACTACCGCTCGTCAGACTACCGACCCTCGTTCGCCTCAAGCCGCACGCGCGTGTGAGCGCTGCTGCATGTTTGCCCCCATGCTGTCGACCCCCAGGTGCCCTATGCGTCACTTCCGTGAAGAAGAGGCTCGGACTTCGAGAAGTTGTGTTACTGCCTACGCTCGCCCTCCCTACCCGCCCACCTACCTTACCTCCCGCCCCCAGCTGTTGTAGCTCGACCGTCGCTCTGCCCGACACCTTACCCCGCCGATCGTGTATCATACCTGCTGCCCGCCAGCAAGCCCTTCGCTCTTTGCCTCGTCGCTTTCGTGAGCCGTCCGAGTCGGCACATGGCATTCGTCGCGCTCTCCGTAACTTCTCGCTTTTCGCAGCCCCCTTCGCCTTCTCCGGCCGAAACTTAGGTTAGTTACCGCCTTCTCTGACGCCTGTGGACAGGCTTGTTACCCCGCAGTACATAGTACTTTACCCGAGAGGACCCTCACTCTCACGCGACCTACTGTTACCCTAGGCGTTTTACCCTTCTTTTGCCGTTTGTCCTTGAACGTTTTGGGATGGTTGTGTATAACAGAGGAACCAAAGCAGTCTCTGCAACGCTTAGAGCTGCTGGGGCGAGCACGTTGAGCGCGAGCGCGTCGTATATAGCGCGCGCATGTGATCGCGCAGTCTGAATGGATTACGTAACACAACGTCAGGGCGCGTCGGTATGAGGAAGCGCCCACTACTTAGAGGGTGGCGGTCCCAGCCGACCACTACTTAAGCGGATACCGTTCACCACTCCGCCTTATCGCTGCATTCTCGCTGGCATAGAGTACACTGCAGCATCTTGTCTATCTGCTACGAATAGCTGCTTGCGCGACTGGGCTTTCTGAGACTTGGATAAGTTGGACGGGATGGAGGCCAAGTACTCCAAACTCAGCGCGGCGGACGTCTCACCCCGCCATTCACTTCAGGCCGTGACGGACGAGGAGTGCAAGGCTCTCATCGCGCCCGAGGAGAGGCCCTTTGATGAAGACAAGCCGTATCGGCAATACGACGAAGAAGACACTGCGGAGACTGAGCAGGCGGCACAGTCCAGACGGCGACGCCTGACCTGGATCGTGCTGTTCTTCTCCTTGTTGCTTATCAGCATCGCTATCCCTGTACGACGGCTGCTGAGCGGAGGTGCTGGCTCCGACAAGCCGAGTTTGCGGACGGGAGAAGGGCTCCTGAGCAACGGGACGCACGAGTTCAAGAAGAGCGCACTTATCGTGTCGATTGACGGTCTGCGGTATGTCCCGCCTGGAGGCTGCTGTGGGCGCGCGTGGGTTATTCACAGAAACAATGCAGTGCGGACTACCTCGACCGGGGCTTGACGCCTCATTTGTTGGCTATAAGCAAGGATGGGCTCCGCGCGAAGTCCCTGAAGCCTGTCTTCCCCGTGAGTCAATATAGCCGCTTCCGTGGACGAACGCTGACTTCGTCTAGACATTGACTTTCCCGTACGTTGATCTTTTACTTTGCGCCTCATATCAGCACACTGAGAAGAAGCCCCGGGAAGCAACCACTGGGCACTGATGTAAGTAATGGTGCTCGTAAGTCGCGCAGATCATCCTGAAACCTATCACTGCCAGGACTGGACTCTACGTGGAGTCGCACGGCATCGTAGCCAATGTAGGTCGCAATGAAACCTGGCCTCAAAGTGCCGCGCAAATTTGACACCGTATGCAGAACTTCTGGGACCCAGAAACTGGTAGGGAGTTCCATTACAACAGAATCGACGCGTCGTGGAACGCCTCATGGTGGTATGGCGAGCCTGTCAGTCCTTTGCCCTGAATCCGCGGTTGCGAACGTGCGTGCTAAGATGAGCGGTCGTGTCGCAGATGTGGGAAACTGCTGAGCGTGCAGGAATAGTCACCGCGAACCTGATGTGGTATGTCATTTGCGACGCGCCGATGTGGTTTTGGATTGAACTGAATCGTGACAGGCCTGGGCCGCCGAAGACGCGCACAGGTTATTCGCCGACGTACTTCGTGCCCTGGAAGGTACGCTCAATTACGGGATGTGACTGGCAGTGTTGCGACTTCAGACGTGTTTCCAGGATAAAGTGTCGCTGAAGGACAAGCTCGACCAGATCCTTGCCTGGATTGACCTGCCACTCGAGAAGCGTCCGCAATTCATCATGGGTAAGCTGCTCACCGCCTGCAACATATGCCGGTACTCATACCTCCCCGCATAGCCTATGAACCATCCCTCGATCAGGCAGGTCACCTGACAGGTCCCAATTCTCCTCTGGTCAATGTGAGCCACCCTGTACCTGCATGTGGTCGTTACATCCTGAAGCCCTCCGTCTCCACAGAAAGTTTTGAAACAAGTGGACGTCTTCGCGCGGGACTTGCACGACGCCATTGAGGCACGCAATCTCACCGACATATTCGACATCGTGTTCGTCAGCGATCATGGAATGACCGACACGAGCCATCCCGAACATGTATACATGGACGATATCCTTGGAGAAGGTTTCGAGCGCGTAGAGCACGAAGACGGTGAGCCGCTCCCTTTACTCTCTTCCTGCCTGAGTCTGACAGGCGACTGAACGATTGTAGGCTGGCCCTCGATGGGACTGCGCTTCTCCTCGAAGGAGGACGAGGCTAGGTATCTCGAAGTGCTGTTGCAGGCGGCCGCCATAAACCAGGGCAAATTCGACGTCTTCACGCACGAGACGATGCCCGAGCGCTGGCACTTCTCACACAATCCGCGTATTGCGCCGATTTATGTCGTCCCCCGGATAGGCTACGTCCTCACGGACCACATCGAGAATGGGGCCGGGATGTCCAAGGGGGTGCGTACAACGTTCTCCACACTTGCATCCGGTAGGCCCTCAACTGACTAACCCTTCTCTTAGAACCATGGGTACGACAATGACTACCCGTCGATGCACGCCATGTTCGTCGCGCACGGGCCCTTCTCTGCTGTCGTGAAAGCGATCGAAGCAGACCGTGCGAAGTCCGCCTCGCGCCTGCTCTCCCGTGCTCTCGGGCGGCCAAACAAGGGTTGGCACTCGACCGCGGACGATGCATACGTGATGGAGACGTTCGAGAACGTGCAGATATACAACCTCATGATGAAGCTGCTCGGGATCGAGGACCGTGCCGCGCCCACGAACGGCACGAAAGGTTTCTGGGATAAGTATTTTTGAGCGTCCGGTATCGTGGGCGGATAGTCGTGGCGGACAGGGCGGTGCGTGGATTGTACACTATCTATACGGATTTAGAGCATATCATATGCATGCACGGTTGTGCCATAGATAGCGAAGTGGTACATACTAATCGCGACTTTCATTGTAGGTGAAAGAGAGCTTCTCTACGAGCGCGGGCAAGTCTGCTAGAAAGGTGTTCCGAACGATGCACGGAATCCCGGGCGGTACTCTAGCGTTGATGAGCGCCAGGGTGAAAGACCGAAGTCCACGCCGCAGTCTAGTTTGCCGTTCACGGAGTATGACGGCGAGAGTACTGGACAATGCGACGACATGCCGCACTTTCACCCTGCGAATGTCGACCACTACCGTAATTGCCTGGAGTGCAGGACAAACTATTCCACCCGAAGACGGAGACTCGGCCGCCAGCGCGTCGAGGAGCGCACGGTCGCTGCCTTGTATGATTCCGATCCGGATGTTGTTCACTGCAGGAAATGCGTCCAGTACTGGCACAAAATCGTGGCCTCTACGCGGCATGCTGCGATACTGGAGGACGAGCGTCTTCACCGTCGTATGCCGGAGAAGATGTCGGTCACGTCTCTCGTCAGAGTCTGCATGTGCTCTGACTCGATGTCGCGCCACTCGGTGGCCACTGAGATGGACAGCATTTCTGCTTCACCTAGGTATGTGTGGAGGCCGATATCCCGGGCCCGAGACCTCACAACCACGCGGTCGGCAGTGGCTATGGCGTCAAGACTTTGGTGCCTCGGAATAAGGTGACGGACACTCGTGCCATCCTGGAGGAGCCGACGAAGGAGATGTGCGCAGTGGACGGGAAGCGGATCCGCTCTAGCAGAGCATCGACGGGGGTTGTGGAAGTGTCGACAAGCTCGAGCTTCTCCAAAACGAGGAACTCGATTGCCTGTGAAGCTGTCTCAAAGTTCCAGCCAGGGAATGGTATCGCGTCCTTGAGATAGATCGACTTCAACTGGCGTGAACAGCGGGCGAGTGCGGAGAGGAAGTCCTCGGGCGAGGAGATTCAGCTGTCCCATTCCCCAGCTTCGAGATGCAATTTTTCGAGCGACCCAACAGTGAGCCTAGGGAGAAACGTCCAAGCAGAAACGATCTCTAAGTGACGGAGTCGCGGAAGCGCAATATCTGCGCAGTGGTCCGAGCTGCCCAGGGCGGACGCAGGTAACTGATCCCGTGTAGACCCCACGATGCATAGGCGCTGAAGGCTGGAGAAGTGCCCGTCTTTAAGAAGCGGGTACAAGTCGATGGGCTTTTCATCCACGGTGGACAGCTCCAGGTGGGAGATACGGTGGAGGTGCGGTGCCATCACCTCGGACGAGATCGCCCCACCGCCGCGTCGGTGGGGATACTTCACTCCGAAGAGCTGAGAGGCTGAGCGGAAGAGAATGGTCTCTAGTAACCGGCCATCCCGGTAGACCATTGAGACCCTGAGCATATCAGCCCAGAATTCGCTCATCGCGATGATGATAGCCCGCCAATGGCGGCAGACATGCATCAGCGAAATCGCAATTCTGGACTCGCTCGGCCGGAAATGGGCGAATATGCGCATAAGTATTTCAACGGGTAGCAGGCGATGGAGTGGTATCGCCATGTTGCGGAGGGACCACAGACCGCAAGCATAACTTTCTCCGCGGGTGGGAGGCTGCAGAGTTGCCCGCCCGAGGATCCAAGTGTCTATCTCCCCCAGCGAGAGCACCCGAAGGGCGACTGTGTCTTCATCGGGTACGCGGATAGCTGGGAAACTGGGGGAAAGATCGTCTGTATTGGAGCTAGCTGCCATGGATGACGACGGATGTGTACGATGAGGGCTTGCCTATCCTTGGACGTATCTGCGACTCTACTCCATTTGATCAGGTCCTGGTCTGTGCACGGCACCCATACTATGCGACAAAGCTCACCTTGATGGAGGGTAATGTGAACAACGGTTACTGTGCCGGTGGGGGGCCGGTAGAAAGCAGAAAGCTTAAGGAGTTCAGTGGCGGCGGGAGAGTGCGATAACCGTCCAAGTCCGAGTTGAGGCCTAAGGCGTAACTCCTCGTGGCACCGGCGGCCACGATCCGAACGGTGCAGCTCTGAGGTTCGAAGGCCTGGCCCTTTTCATCCAGTAAATATACATGCAGGCAGGACCAACTAGTCGGAGCCGCTCTGTATTAGTGCCTTTTCTTCCGGCGCTTGTGGCATAAGTGGCTGTGTTTTCCCCCGCGAGAACGCGGGCGCTTATATAGCGTTAACTTCGGTGAGGTCAGCCCGTAGCTTCAGGTGAATGCTCGCGCTTGCTGGACTTGGTGCGCATTCATTCGACCACATACTAGGCTACTTTACCTCTCCATAGCAGCAGTAGCCACTGTGCGGCTAGTGTTGCATCGGATCCCGATGGATCCGTACAGACGAGCGAGGAAGGCGGTCGCAGCGCGAGATGGAGCAATCACTCCTGTATGCATCCTGCTCCTCTTGGGATTGTTTGAGAACAATCTGACCTGCTTTGTACTTACATGCACAGACGACCACAGAAGGGCTGCGGCACGCCTGCCGAGCGGTACAGACAGCACATCGGTTGTACAAGGACGCCGATGACACTCTCGAGACCGTCTGCGGTCCGAACAAAAGCCATTCGATCGCAATCTCCTTGGATGAAGAGAGCCGGCACAAGGTAAGAGCATCGGGGTCTTGCTCCCGAACCCGGCTGGTCTCACGTTTTGTACGGAGGCAGCGGATCACGCACAGAGGGCACAACGCTGCTTCAACGAGTGTCTCAAGCTACTGCAACCACACTGGGACCCGCTGAAATAGCGAAGTCGAGACATTCAAGTATCTAAGGATGCTGGCCTTCTTCAAGCTGCGACTCTGTACAGGCTTATGTACGGCGGCCCCAATTTTGCTATGGGATTCCGTACGTGAATCTCTACAACGTGCTAGTACATTCTCCTGACGAGTAACCTTGGGTCGAACGAAGGAGGTGCAGTGCGTGGTGCAGCGACAGAATGATATCTTCTTGCGTCTCACCAATTTCGCTGCCGCAGTACAGAGCTGCACCGAGCAATGCGAGACAGTGGAGCGCGAAACCCGCGAGAAGCGCGACGCTGCCGGCAGGCAACTTGTTGCTTTGTATGCCCTGGAGAACGAGGACACGGAGACCCGCAGCCTCACTACTACCTCGTACAATGACGGAGTCAGATGGGCCCAGGTGGATGATTGCAGATGTTCATCTTGAATTTGGGGAGTCATGAGTCTGCGGCTGAGCCGCAGACTCCGCTAGCAAGCTGTACTATATTGCCTTGGCCTGACCATAGATGGTGTATAAATTGTCGACTCCGGACGCTATGAACGTCGGACTCAGAGAGTTGTACGTTGGAGTGTCCGGTGTCCCGGTCGCATGTACGATAGAGCGCGTCGCGGGCGTCTATGGCACCTCGCCCTCGCTGAACGCGTCTTGCTACCTGCCCAGTCATCCCAGATATCCTGCGGTGAGGATTCGCGTGCCTGGACATACCCACGCTAGGAACCGTGTCCTCAAGACTGAACATACATATCCTCTGGAGTATCCAACTGAAGACTGGCTAGCTGGTCATGGCTCCGAGGATCGAGTACTACTGTCCTTGCCTGGCCGAGTCTCCCCACCCGCCACCGCCGCATCTGCCATCGTCTTCCTACAGCTTTCATCCCCTCCATAACCTGTTCTTCTGCGAGGAGTGCGACGCCGTGCGTTGTAACAGATGTGTTCTCTTGGAAGTCAGCGGGTACTACTGTCCGAATTGCCTCTTTGAGGTCCCTAGTGCGAGTGTGCGCGCCGAGAAGAACAGGTGGGCATCACTTCGTTATTTCGCTGCGTGGATGACCCTCATGCGTGCCAGGAAGATGCGCACGGAACTGCTTCATGTGCCCGAATTGCCGGAATACCCTGACCGTCGTGCCGTCGGACCCTCCGGACAATGGAGATAGCAGGACATCGCCCATAGTCGCGACCACGCTAGGAGAGCCCCCATTCTTTCTGTACTGCAATCATTGCCGCTGGGACTCTGCAGAAGTGGGCATCACATTTGAGAAACCGACCGGTCTTGCAGGTGCGTCCATGCCTACGGCTACGCGGTCCCTGGACAAAGACGAACTCACGTCCTCGCCCAGCGCAGCTGCAGAAGTTCGAAGACTCCGCGCCCGAGTCGCTCGAGTTCGAGCGGCTGAAGGAACACTTTGAGCCCTTCCTACGTGCATCCTCTTCCTCCTCCGCGCTGCCGAGCGCCGCCGCACACCACGTTCACACCAACCCCATCACAGCCGCAGCCTCGTCCGCGCTCGCGCGCGACATCCCCGGCGTCGGCAAGTACAACCCGCTCGCGCGCAGCCGCATGGGGCGCGACAAGCACGCGCACAGGCACGAGCTCCCGGACTATAAGGCGAGGGTGGAGATCGCGGGTGCCGCCGCGCTGAGTGGAGAGGCGGACGTCGAGTTCTTGAGGCACCTCGAGGATCTGAGCGAGGTTGCTTCGCTGGAGCAGCGATGGACGAACAGCTGGGTATCCTCATTGCGAGAAAAGTAAGTGGCAGACGTAAATGACCCTGTTGAAGCTGATGGACGTCTTTCCATTTCTACTGCTAGCGACCTGAAGCCACTGAGGATACCGTTGCAATCCAAGAAGTCGAAACGATGTCCTTCGTGCCGACACATCCTCATCAAGCCGGAACAGAAGGCGCAGTCGGTTCGCTTCAAAATCAAGTTGGTCGCTGCGAACTATCTGCCCGCGATTAGCGTCACGTTGCCACATGCGCAGGCCGCCATTGAAATGATGAAGCGTTCCTCGACCCTGGGCAAGTCGACGTCAGCGGCCGCGGCCGCAGAGGAGCAGCAAGCTGCGGGTTCACTTATAGCGGGCCACTCGTATTCCTTCCACCTCGCGTTCACCAACCCTTTGTACGACCCGATCCAGATCCGCCTCGCGAAGGCGGTGCCACAAGGCGAGCTTAGTGACGCAGAGAAGGCCCGGCGCAATACGTTCCACATTCAGCTGCCCAGCAGTGCGTTCCCCGTTGCAGCGTTCGCGGAGGCATGGGAGTACGACGACGACGAAGAGGACATGTTTGGATTGGACGATGACGGCATGGAGGTCGCTGAGACGAGAGGGAAGAAGTCGAAGGACGGGCGGGGAAAGTCACGGTCGGTGGGGATCGTCGAGCGACGAGCGAACGTGACCGTCGTCAGTGGGGAGGTACTGATCCCCAAGGAAGCACGGGGCGATGTCAAGGTATGTTTAGCATTCCCTGCGTGATTTCGACGACGGTCGACTGACGGCCTCCAGTTCAACATGCTCGTCTCCTACACGTACAGGTCCGACGATCCAGAACCGGCCGAAGAAACCGAAACTGCGACACCGTCCCGTTCGCACGCAGCTAACAAGATCCCGGAGATGAAGAATTTTTCGTTCTACACGGTCGTAGACCTGGGGTCGATTGTATACCGCGAGGAGCCGAGGGCGACCGCAGACTTGTAGTGGCACTGACTTAGAGGATCATTTGCTAGGACTTTGTCTTGATGCATGTCTGATGATCACTGACGGAGATGCTGCGGGCCCGCGACGGACTTCGCAGAAAGTGCGGAGGAGGAGAGGCTACGAGACGCCATCACGAGCGCAGCCAATGAGAGGGAGGCATTAATGGAGAAGCTGCTGACCAATACAGCCGGCGTCTGCTGGAATAGCTAGGCACGCTTGCCCTGGATACGCCCAGCGTCGCATTCAGTGCTGCTATCGCCTGATAGATGATGGCTCCCCGCCCTTGTCCTCGTCCCCGCACCGTCTCGCTTTCCCTTCTGCCTCTTCTCTTTCTTCCGTCCCGTTCATTATATGCTGCTGTGTCGGCAGTGCCAGACGCAAGCATAACTTCCCGTTCTTTCATTCCGGAATAGTAGGCTATGGCGTCGAGCGTCTCAGCCCCAAATCCGCTGGCCGAGACACATCCGACGGCGACAGCGACAGCACCAGCACCAGCGACGGCGGAGACGGGCACGGCCCAGGCGCATGCGGACCCGGAGCCTCCCAGGCCGCAGGCAGGTCCGCTCCCGTCCAAACGCGGAGAGATAGGTTACGTCGAGGGTGTTCATGACCGTGGGGAACCGACAGAGGGCCAGGCGAGTGCTTCCACCACCTCCCTCCCCGCCCGCCACCCCGCCGACAGAGACGCACCTCCTGCGGCGGACGCTGGTGCACCACCCTCGGGCGACGCTCCGCGCGCGGCGTCGCCGAACGCCTCGACGAACACTGCCGGGAAGCGCAGTCTCATCTCGTTCCTTACACCGAAACGGATACCCACATTCGGAGGCCTCCGCCTCACCTCAATCTCCATCCTCCTCTTACAGGTCTGCCTCTTCGGCGCGACCATCGCCGGCTGGGTGCTCATCGTCCAGCACATGCAAAAGTCCAAGCCCGCGCCCGCCCCGAGCTCCGGCTCGGACTCGACCTCGGACGCAACGTCAAGCGGCGCCTCCTCAGTCCTCAGCCAGACGTCATCCCAGATATTCGTGCACGTCGCGTTCGGCATCACTGCCCTCGCCGAGCTCATCTTCATCGAGCGCTCCGTCTTCCGGCTGCGCGCGGAGCGGTACGGGTACAAGCATCCGGGCGAGATCCTTCCCCGCTCGCGTCCGTCGCAAGAGTCAGCGTCGACGGGCATGGCGTTTGCCCCATGGAACCGGCCCCCGCTCCCGACCTACGCGGCTGCGCTTGCGCAGAGCGGCGTGGGCACGGGCGACGTCGAGGACAACATCATCGCCATCCCGCCTCCCCCCGCGTACGGCAACACGCGCGGCAGCACGCTGCTCTTGGCCGGGTTCATGAGCAACGCATCGCGTTCGCAGCGGTTGCGGGATAGTACAGGCTCGGCGGCGAGCCGTGCCAGCCGTACCGGCCGGCGAGATAGGCTCGGACCTGGAGGGGAGGACGAGGAGGACCGGCCGAAGAGCTACATGAGCGTCGACCCCGAGTGGGAGATTATATGCGACGCTGATAGGGCTCTACAGTTGGAGGAGACGTTGGCGCGGCTGGAGGAGGGGGGTGGCGCAGGAGGCGGTCGTCCGGGGGCCAGGAGCTCGTAGGTGGTTGCCGGATGGTGGGTGGTGAGTATAGCCGACCTATCCCTGTGTCCCTTCGGCGTCTCCGGGTTTGCTCACCTGCTGTTTCGTCCCACCCCTAGGTTTACCTTTCGCTCTCGCTCCTTTTTCGTGCTCGGACGATCCGTCATCACCCCGCCTTCGCCGTGCCGCCATGCTCGTGTACAGTATGTTGTCATCGTCGTTGTACCTGTCCTTTTTTCCACCCGCTGTCTGTTGCAATATCAAGTCATGCGCTCGTCTTTGGGAATATCGCGCCGCGCCGCATGCAGCAGATGGTTCCGCCCAAGTTCTCCCGCCAGGAAGCTCTCTCCACGAGTTTGCAATCTTCTGTCCCAGATGCACGGCGTTTCCGATGGTCGTCGAGGTTTTCTGACCGCTGTTAAATTTGCTAGCAGCGGTGGAGCCATTCGCGGGTCCTAGGACCGCGATGCGAGCAGATTTTGGCGGTGAGAATTCGTGCTATCGGTGATGGTCTGTGTGGCAAAAATGAGCGGTTTCTTCATAGGGAATCTACCCCTTAGAAACTTACAAACTTCGTATCGATATTCCCTGCTCCCGAACCCCATAGCCGTGCGCAGCGGACGTCGATGCTCGGACCATCTGTCGACGAGGTCATCCCTGGCCTTGGCCTGGAGTGCCTCCCCCTTGGCATGGCTAGCATATCTGTTGGAGAACGGCAAGATGCAGACTTGTAGGACCCGCTTGGAGCGGCCGTATGTGCGAGTGCAGTTCACAAATTGCTTCCGGGCTACCATGCTCTGATCACCGGAGCGTTTATCAGACTCGTCTTATTCTCCCGTTCCGGCGCACTTGCCTGGAAACATCTACTCTCTGAGCTGGCGAGGAACGCCCAGGTGCGGTGCACCTGGCCACGACACCGGACAAACAACGCAGACGACGAAACACTACAGGTGGATCGCGAGATGACGGGCACTCATGACTGTTGCGGCAACGCAAGTTGCCCAGGGACTGAGCAGGCACTGTAACGAGAAAGTCGATGATGTTTGAGCTAGAAGTGCTCGGTGCCAGTCGCTGCCGACGTCAGAGTATTCGCGAGCTAGAAGCTTGCTGGGGGCGAAAGCGTCCTCACCGCAGGAACCTCGTCGCCATCATGCGCTTTATCCGGCTACTTGGGCCACAAAACGGAGCAGGACGGCCCAGATGGGCGATCGCCTTGAGAATCTGAGGCGGGGGCATGGATCAGTTTGGAAGCCGGCGGCGAGGAGAGCGGTACCGCCGGTGCCGGCAGCGTCCCCACGGGGGAAGGTGCAGCATGTGTATCGCGCCTTCGACCCCGCAGAAAGATGATCAGACCTTCGTCGGGAACGTCGAACGCTCACGACGACCGCGGCCTCTGCGCGCTGAGATCGGCTTGTACGCTGCGGCGGGCGGGTCACGTTGCGCGAAGGCCGATCGAGAGGGCGCCGCGGCCTCGCGCGACGGCGCAGAGGCACCGGAAAAACCAGCCAGGTTCGCGACGTCGAGCGTGACGTTCTCTGCGACCGTCGCGCGTCCGCCGTCGCTGCACCAACATTCCGAATCCATGCGCCGTCTGCTGATCTCCGCGCTCGCTTTCCTCCAATGTCTGCCTGCATGCACAACTCGCGCACAACAGCATCAATTCGGTAGCGAAGCACGCCCGGATGGTATCACCCAGCGCATGTCACCCTTCTTCCATGCTGACCGCCTGACCACCCGCATCCATATGCATCCTCTTCGTCACCCCCAGCCTCTCTCCGGTGCTTGTACCGTCCCGCGGACAGTATATATACCCTGCAGGACGCGCTCTGGCTCCACAGCGTCCCGTCAGACGTCGTCAGTGTCCGTTTCTCGAGCTCCGTCGTCGTTCTCGCCTCTCTGACAGTCGCCGGGCCTAATGCGTTTCACCCTTCTTACCTCGCTCCTCGCCCTCGCCCTCGGTGCGTTCGCGCAGTCGAGCGCGGCTGATGCATACGTCGCCTCCGAGTCTCCCATCGCCAAGGCCGGCGTGCTGGCCAACATCGGGCCCAGCGGTTCCAAGTCGAGCGGCGCAAAGGTGAGTGACTCGCGAAAGCGCCCAGCTTCAGTTCTCCGGGCATGCATACGGTGGCGCTGACATACGAGTTTGCCTGACAGCCCGGCGTCGTGATCGCGAGTCCGAGCACGTCGAACCCGAACTACCTGTACACATGGACCCGGGACTCGTCCCTCGTGTTCAAGGCGCTCATCGACCAGTTTACCACTGGCGAGGACACCTCGCTCCGCAACCTCATTGACGAGTTCACGTCTGCGGAGGCCATCCTCCAGCAGGTTCCGAACCCGAGCGGGACCGTCAGCACTGGAGGCCTCGGCGAGCCCAAGTTCAACATTGACGAGACCGCCTTCACTGATGCTTGGGGTCGTCCCCAGCGCGGTTAGTACCTGTAGCAGATCATTATACGTATGCGGACTTGCACTGACTCTGAGGACTCTAGATGGTCCCGCGCTCCGGGCTACCGCCATCATCACCTACGCCAACTGGCTCCTCGACAACCAGAACACAACCTACGTCACTAACACTCTCTGGCCTATCATCAAGCTCGACCTCGACTACGTCACCAACAACTGGAACCAGTCCACGTATGTTCTCTATTCCCCTTCCACATGAGAGCAGCGAGTCTTGAAGGGGACATTGCCAGCTTCGACCTCTGGGAGGAAATCAACTCCTCGTCTTTCTTCACCACCGCCGTCCAGCACCGCGCGCTGCGCGAGGGCGCCACTTTCGCCAACCGGATCGGACAAACCTCGGTGGTCAGCGGGTACACCACCCAGGCAAACAACCTTCTCTGCTTCCTCCAGGTCAGTCATTGCATACCGTCACGCGCGCGGTTCCGTTTTCCCACCGCTGACCTCGATCCGGCGCCTGTAGTCGTACTGGAACCCAAACGGGGGCTATGTCACTGCGAACACTGGCGGCGGCCGCTCTGGCAAGGACGCGAACACCGTTCTCACGTCGATCCACACGTTCGATCCTGCCGCTGGATGCGATGCTGCGACATTCCAGCCGTGCTCAGACAAGGCGTTGTCGAACTTGAAGGTCTATGTCGACGCGTTCCGGTCGATCTACTCTATCAACAGCGGGATTGCCTCGAACGCCGCCGTTGCTACCGGTCGCTACCCCGAGGACAGCTACATGGGTGGAAACGTGAGTCTTCAATAACACGCCCCTGAAACTAGACTTGACCTGACTCCGCGGCTTCCCTTCGTAGCCGTGGTACCTCACGACCTCCGCCGTCGCCGAGCAGCTCTACGACGCGCTCATCGTCTGGAACAAGCTCGGCGCGCTCAACGTCACGAGCACCTCCCTCCCCTTCTTCCAGCAGTTCTCCTCGAGCGTCACCGCCGGCACCTACTCCTCGTCCTCCTCCACCTTCCAGACGCTCACGAGCGCCATAAAGACCTTCGCCGACGGCTTCCTCGCGGTCAACGCCAAGTATACGCCCTCGAACGGTGGGCTTGCCGAGCAGTACTCCCGCAGCAACGGCTCGCCCCTCAGCGCCGTCGACCTGACGTGGAGCTATGCCGCGGCGTTGACCTCGTTCGCTGCGCGCTCGGGCAAGACGTATGCTAGCTGGGGCGCTGCGGGCCTGACTGTCCCGTCGACTTGCTCGTCCAGCGGTGGCGGTGGCGCTGGAACTGTCGCGGTCACCTTCAATGTGCAGGCGACCACCACCTTCGGCGGTAAGTATGCCTCTCTGCACTGTCGGAGAAGATGCTGATGACCGTCCTCTACTTGCAGAGAACATCTACATTACCGGCTCTGTAGCCGCTCTCCAAAACTGGTCGCCGGACAACGCGTTGATACTCTCTGCTGCGAACTACCCGACCTGGAGCAGTACGTCTAGCGTTCACACTTGATCTGCTCTCGACTGTGCTGACATCGGGCACCTATCTAGTCACCGTGAACCTGCCGGCGAGCAGCACGATCGAGTACAAGTACATCAGGAAGTTCAACGGCGCGGTCACCTGGGAGTCGGACCCGAACAACTCGATCACGACGCCCTCCAGCGGCACGTTCATCCAGAACGATACCTGGCGGTAAATTGCGCGCGCGGGGACGAGAACTCGGAAAGAGGGCGATCGTGGATCGGATTGCGCGTTGTGGGCGCGCGGTCCTTCACGTACTCGCTGACTTAAGAAGCTATACACGAAAACAACCCCGGCGCAGGCCGGCTGTGTTCTTACTTGCCTTGTATACCAATCGTATCGTGCGCGGATGAGATAGCCGAACGAGCACGCGGTGCGTGGACTCAATTGAGAGCATTGCCTCAGGTACAATTACGGCCCCCGCAAGGATGTGGGTCCAGAACTCAATGGGAACCATGCTGTGACAGGGTGCAAACGCCGGGACGGTTTGGCCCTCCAGGTGACCTCGTTGAAGGCATAGACACCGATATGGGGCTCCGGAGGATCCATCGATAGCATGATACAAGGTCACGCCGATAGCGAGATTGAGCAGTGCATTGCGATCAAGCAAATTAACTGAAAAGAACAAGGTATACCACGTCGCTCAGAATCAGGCGAGCTCAGCGAAACCGACGGCCTTCTTGTCCACGGAAAAGACCGAGTAGACGCTCTTCATGAACCTGCCTCGCGGAATCAGAATGTACTCGGTCCGGGGATTCAGCGAGGAGAGACGTACGTATCGCCGAGGAGCCAGGTGTCCTTGCCGAGGCCCAGGTCGCTGCCGGCGAGGGCGCCGATGCACTGGTCAGAGCCAAACTCGACCATGCCAGCGTTGAAGCTGCAGTCGATGTCAACGTTGGTCACTCGCACGAAGGAGAGGGAAACGTACTCCTCAGCGCTGATGGTCCACGTCTTGCCGCCCCAGCTGAACGACACCTCCGGGAAGGAGTCGCATGGGAGGGACCACAAACCCTGGTCCTTGTCGAACACCTGCGCACCGTCCACGCTCGCCCAGAACGCCGCCGCCGCCGCCATGGGCGCAGTCATGATCGTGCTGCCGGAGTCGATGACGGTGTCAAAGCCGGTCGCGACCTGCTTGCCCTGGACGGACACCGACGCGCCGCCGATCTGCCAGAACCCGACGGAGGAGGTGAGGTTGTGGTACTCGATGTCGCCCTTGTAGAGGTCCTTGTTCGTGCCGCCGATGAAGAGCTCGGAGCCAGACTGGTCGAGCTTGAAGGCGAAGGCGCCTTCCGGAGCGGTGCCTTGCTCCATGGCGGTGAAGAAGAAGGGTTTCTAACGCATGCTGTGAGCATGGCGGAGGCAGAGATCTGGAACTTGAACTTACGCTGTTGAGGTTGGAGAGGGCGGGGAAACCAAGGCCGAACACGCCGTCTGAAGGGTCGTTCGTGAACGTGGACGACTCATTGGTTACAGCCGCAAACCGCTGCGCGGTGGCCACAACGCCACCGACAGTAACTAGAGGGACGCGAACATCAGCGACGTCCACAACCCCGAGGAACCGAAGCATCTCTACCGGTGTCGCTGTACGGAATGCCAGACGTCGAAGAGCCGTCGCCATAGCGGATCTGGAAGGTACCATTGTGCTTTGTGCTCTCGGACGACTTGGACGGGTCGTAGAGAGCGTGGTTCGAGCAGGACTCGCACGAAGCGGCCGGGACCCAGAGGTCAGAGGAACCGGTATCGAAGTCAATGGTGAAGTTCTGCGGAGGGTTGCCGATAGTGATTGGGCCAGTCCACTCGAGATCGAAGGATTGGTCGGTGAGCGGGACGGCGCCACGCTTTCCGCCGAACAACTTCACTGGAAGGGTCGCCAGAGCCTTGATCTCGGCGCCAAATGGAAGCGCGTCGTGGCCGACGTTGCGCTGCAAGTTGATGAGGTTCTGGCGGTGCTTGCTGCACGGAAAGTGGTCGTCAGCTACGAACGGATGGTCTCATGAAACAAGCTCAATGCGTACTTCTTGAGGCGAACGAGCTGCCTCACAGCTTTCTCGTAGTCGAATATTCCGTCAGCGGTCTTCAAGGAGCCCCGCTTGTTCAGTGGGACCCTGATGCTTGTCGTCACAGAGGTGGTTTCATCACGAATGATGGGGGAAGCAGTCGAAAGGAGTGCGAGTGCGACAGTAAAGAGCGTGGTCTTGCAGAACATCTTGTTCAGTCGGGAACGTGAAAGGGGGAGGCGAGGTCGACCTCGAGGAGGTCGTGGAGGTCGAGAGGGAGGGAATGAAATGCATGTCGACTTCGCGAGGCAGGTTATAAATCGCCAATAGTTCTTGCTAGGCAGGCGGGTTAGCCGAACGGAGCGCTAGTCCCCCGGCTATGAGCCACTTGAATGTTGATGCGAGAGGCAGGGTCGGTGCGTACGACCTGTATGACGACCAGAGGGCTTCAGAAGAAGATTTGAGCTAGCTCTGCTTTGATACATTGAGCTCTCGAGCCTCCACATCGTGTTGAAGTAAAAATGATAGGATCGTCCGTATGAATTTCACTGCATCCGCGTTATAGCACTCCCAGTCAGAATGCCTTCACGGTTGTGATCAACGTCATGCGAAGCTACGCCTGGCCACGCGAGAGGTGTGAAACAGCCGAGATTTGCCGGGACCGTATGGCACCGTAGGATCCGTTCTTAAGTGGCCAAGACAATCGCGGCGCAAAGAAGCGTAATGTCGGCTGAGGCTGAGCGTAAGGACTCGGGACGCAAGTACATACGCCACGATTGGCAGTGTTCGCCCGGTTGACAAACTGTCGGCGTAGTCGTCGAGTCGGAACGACCTGGCCGACTGTCGACAAAGTGAGAACATCCCGCCCGCTGGGATAGACCCGGTCCATTAGACTCCAGTGGACTCCCACGGTCGCGTGATCTCACAAACAGATCACTGGCAACGCGCTCGCGTCGACAACTCCACGGACAACTCTCGCCAAACTAACAAGCTTGAGAGCTGTATCGGCTCAAATCCTCACAAAACCAATACAATGCTCTCAAAAACGAATGTATAACATGCAGCTGAGATAGCATGTATGTCCGGCTGTCGATTGCTTGACCATCTACCTAAGATCATAGATTAGATGACACAGACACCCGTGAGAGATAAGACTAGATGTTACCATAACGGGAGCTTACTACTACAAGGGTGGGAGATATGTTACGATACATCCGCTGAAATCATGCTGCCCGTCTCAGGCTCATTATAAACTGGGCTGCACATAATACTGACATGTTTTCGGATATGTATAGGACTAAGACCAGATGGGTAGGCCTGCTCAGTGAGAAGTGCCGCCAGCGCACTGGTACTTATATAAACGCCGAACGACCGATAGACGCCAGTGAGATACTACTGTAGATGTACTAGTACTATGTCTCCTACAATGTCCTGCTTAGATGGCTCGATTTCATCGTGCTGCACAGACGGCATGTAGGTGAGACCAATAAGGTTTGCATTATAGACTTAGATGCTTGAATCTGAAGTGCAGTGAGCATGGCAGCAGTCCCGGAGTGTCCTCTATCTTATCGCATTTGTTTGTCAAGTCACGCCCCCCTTGGGAGTCCGATGGACTCCATTGGACCGGGGTGGTCCCAGCAGGTGGGATGCTTTGGACAAAGTTGACGACGAACTTTTCCACGATATGGCCAACTCCGGCGGCACCTGTTGTGGGGGGGATCGGTGGCTCCGAGGATGAAGTTACCTTGCTTGTCAAGGTTCTAGGACCCCCACAATGAAGCTGATTTCGTGTCTCTGGGCCCGCCCGAAGAACATCCGTGAATTGCCGCATGAACCCATCAGGAAAGCGGTTCTCACGCGTGGTCATCTCAGTCCTTCTCAGTTGCGCAGCGATGTCTGTCTGGCCACCGGCTGAGGTCATCGCTCTCTCTTCCAGGCGTATCCACTCGCTCCCAACTGCGGACTTTTACAGTCATCAACATACAGGTTCTGGGTCATAGTGCGTCCTGGAGTCCCTTGAATAACAACAAGGTAGCTCATACCTCTCATACATCAAATGAGAGGTGCGCTATGCTCTCAATGTTGCACACACGGATGCACTACACCTTCCCAAACCCCAAGGCACTGGCAGATGCTGAGTACTGAACACCGTGCGCAGCATGTATGCCATCGACAGTGTCGTGACCACTATGCCACACACATACACCTGTAACATGAACAAACATGCCAATGTAGAAGATAGCAGTCAGTGACCCAAGCTTGCCCTCTCAGCAAGATGCAGCCATGCATCCAGTGTAAGCTCCCACTGTACATCTGTAAGTTGAAGTGTGATCACATGCACACGATACCATAGCATGCGGATTGTGTTGAACTAGGCGCTTAGTAATAGCAGCATAGTCAACCGGTCGCACTTAGTCATAGGTGCTGAC